>JAPYYZ010006708.1:0-14021 GCA_030522705.1 Eretmocerus eremicus | reverse complement strand
CGTGTCAAGGTCAAGCAAAGTGGGCTCGATGTTGTGAGTTGTGAAATAATTGTGGGCGATCGAGCGCTTGGCTCTCATCACCTCCCGGGCTAGGCTGCTCCTGGAGAGCTGAACTACGCACGATGGTAAGGCGGGTGAGCTGGAAACCGAGGGATGAGAAGAAGGTTCTCTTGAATCCGCATCACGTTCCGGAATCCTCCCCCCAGACCCGCGCCCTGGCTGCAGGACAGGAGAGAGAGAGAGAGAGAGAGAGAGAGAGAGAGAGAGAGAGAGAGAGAGAGAGGGAGAGAGAGAGAGAGAAAGAGAGAGAGAAAGAGAGAGAGAGAGAGAGAAAGAGAGATGGATAGATAGATTCCGGGACCTTGCGGTCAGGGGCCCGGGTCCCCGGGTCCCTCTCCTCAGGGTCGGGCATTCTCCATGCAACCGGATGCGTCCACAAGTTGCGGATAGTGGGGCACCACAACTTGGTGCATAGCCGAATAAATAATATAAGCAATTGCAGACGAGGAGACTACACTCCACTGGAAGCACTACACTAACACTCTGCTGAACCCAACCTATCCTCTCGAACTCGTCGCCGAGGGTCTCGCCTGTTCCTAGAAGTGTGCCTGATGATGGTGAGACAAACGCGGTGACCCTGCTCGTGCAGGGTACTCCTACTGCTGAAAGTGTCGAGTTACAACCGAGAAGTGGGGGCTCGAATCAAGTCGGGCTGGGTCCCATTGAGTGACAACACGGACTGTCCCTTCGTGGTGGCGGAAAGTCATCGCAAAGGAACGGGGACCGACCTAACAGAGGAACCTAAGCTTGGAACTGGGGGGGCCCATCGGTCACTGTTATTCGGGGGGAGGGAGGGTGAAGCGTAAACTCACTACACAATAGACACACACATACACAGAACTGCCCTCAATCCCATCTGAGGGCTCCCATACTGGTTCCGAGGCCGGCCTGTATGCGGTTAGCATGTCCCACTCTCTAGACAGGATGGGAGATAGTAAGTTCCACGGATAAAACTCCGCATGTGCACAACTCAACTTCCCAAGTAGAGCACAATTGCACCGAGAGCTCGTCTCTCGTTCTCGGCCACAACTCGGAATCTGCGGGTGGCGAAACCTCTTCGAGTCGTCGTTTGGCGAGTATCCTCAAGGCCATGCCGGGTGTGAAGACCGGTGAAAATGCGAAGCTGGGTGTGAAGACCGGCAACAATATGAAGCCGGGAGCGGAGACCGGTGACGACGATCTCATGATCGTCGACGAAGTGAGCAGCGGGCAGCAGCCAAGCCAAAGAGTTGGTCATGGGCCCAGAGGCGGTGGTGGGGGCGTAGCTGAAACAGCTGACTTGCAGAAACAATGGGGAAGGTTCAGGAAGGCTCACTCGCGAGAGGATGATATCCTCGAGCAAGTGCTGGGGTTGCTAGACCACATCAGAGCCCGCCACGGCCAAAAAAACGACGAGAGAGCTCGTCAAGAAAGCGAGTACCCTGCGGCAGGGTTTGGATGAGGCTAGAAAAAGAGTGATTGACCTGAGAGAAAAACTCAGTCCCACCATGGAAAAGTACGCTGGAAAGATAGCGGTGACACCTATCTTCTTCAGCCAACCAATCCCCGGGACGAGTCAGAGTCAGAGTAAAAGGAGCCGCACTAGCCCCACCAGCTGCGAGGAGGAGCAGGAGAGAAGAGCGAAGAGATCAGCACTTAGACCTCCCAAGCTCACTCTACCAGAGCGGAATGACGGCACATCAGAGTCAGCCGCATCCACGCCTGGTACATAAGCCTCGTTCAGCTCAGCGAGGAGCCAGCCAGGGGACAGGGGCTCCGACTGGGAGGGAGTGATGAACCGGACGGGAGGGCGCAAGAAAAACAGCGCTGCAGGCATGGAGCTTTCGGATTCTCAGCGCAATGGAGAGCAGAGGAAAAAGAAAACGAGGGAGGAAAGCAATGGCACGAGAAGGAGAGTGAGACCGGCCGCCGTGATTTTCAAGCCAATGAAGAATGGCTTGACCTACGCAGACATGCTTAGGAGGTTCAAGCAGGGGGCTGGGGCCAGGGAGTTAGCTCCTGAAGTCACAAAACTCAGGAAAACAAAGGGAGGGCATTTGCTCATAGAGCTGCGGGAAGAGGTGAAGGCGGACTCCGTCGAGGCTGCCGTAAGGGGAGCCGTCCAGGACTCAGGCGAGGTAAGGAGGCTCTCCCCGACTGTCACCCTCGAAGTGCTCGACATTGACGGTGTCAGCACATTGGAAAGGATGAAGGCAGCCTTCGTAGCAGAGCTAGGAGGGGAACATGCTGGGAAAATCACTGCAGGGATCATACGCCCAGGGTTCAGGAGAACCCAGACTGCAGTGATCCCGGTCCCAGCTGAGCTCGCTAGACCACTCCTCAACAAGGGGAAGATACGGATCGAATACGTGATCGCCAGTATCCGTGAGGAAGGAGGGATCCCGAGATGCAACAACTGCCTTCAGTATGGGCACTTGTCAGCGAAGTGCAATAAGCAGCGAGACAGGCGGCCAAAGCGCTGTTTCAACTGCGGCAAGGAGGGTCATATAGCGGCTGCCTGCTCTTGTGAGGAGTACAAGTGCCTCAGCTGCGAAGCTCTGCAAGAGGACTCCAACCACAGGTCCGGGATGCTGTGCTGCAAGGCCTACCAGCGGGCGAAGACAGCAGGGGAGCACAAGAACAATCGTGGAGATGGCTAGCTTCCTGCAAGCGAACCTTCACAGGAGCAGACACGCCCACGACCTCCTCGAGGCAGAAGCTACAAGACTGGGAGTGGACGTGCTAGACATCTCGGAGCAGACCCCCAGGCGAGAGAGTGCCAGGACCACACATCATATGGGTGATGTGGCGGCCGTCCAAATTTTGAATGCCTCGCTCATCGACGCTGAGCAACCGACGAGAGGGAGAGGCTACGCTCGCAGAGTCATCGGCGAGGTTGCGGTGGATAGTTGTGACTATCCACCCATTGCGACGATGAATGACTCCCGCTGCGAATTGAAAAAGCTCGAGAACAGCTTAGAGCAGTGAAATGGACTCGCGGTGGTTGCTGGAGACTTCAACTCCAAATCACCGGCCTGGAGCGGAGGACCGGAAGATGAGCGCGGTATCGCATTGGCGGTGACTATGGCTCAGTTCGATCTGGTCCTGCTCAACCGAGTAGGACAAGTTACATGGCACCGAGATGCATCTTCCTCTGTTCTTGACCTGACATTTGTCAGTTCGTCGCTCGCGCGAAGAATTACGACATGGCAGATCTTGGGTACGGAAACTCTCAGCGACCACCAGCACATCCTCTTCAGGCTGGGTGGGGGAGAGAAAGCGAGGAACAACCCGCAGATCATTGGTTGGCAAGTCCGCAAACTCGATCAGGACAGGTTTGAAGAGTCAATCGCAACGGCTGCAGAGCCCGGAGAGAGCCTTTTACCGGACGGAATGGTAGCCAACGTCACGAGAGCTAAATCCCAAGCTTGCGAAGCCTCCATGCCACAAAGGAGACTGCCTTGCTTCCACAGGGAGCAAGTTCACTTGTGGAATGAGCAGATAGCGTGTCTCTGCAAAGACACCAATGCCAAGAGGAGACGAGTGAAGCTATCACGCAAACGTGGCCTCGTGACGGCCGAAACCAGCAAGGAGGCACACAGAACAGCGAAAAAGCTTCTCCGGAACGCCATCCGCGCGAGCAAGCAGAAGTGTTGGGTTGACTCATGCAATATGGTCAACAGCGATCTATGGGGGACGCCCTACAGGGTGGTGATGAGCAAGTTGCGCATGCAGGAGGGCATGTCTGCCCCAACCGACGAAGAGACAGTGCTGAGAGAAGCTAGGGCCCTGTACCCTCAGGGAGAACTCAGGTTCACTTTCCCCAGTGTCGCTTCAGAGACCATCCCTCTATTCGAAGAGGGGGAGCTGAGGCAAGCCGCGAAGAAACTCGCGAATGGCAAGGCCCCGGGGCTAGATGGGATCCCTAACGAGGCTCTGGAGCTCGTAGCTAGAGTTCGGCCCAGTCTTTCACTTAAGGTGTTCAACAAATGCCTGCTAGCAAGAGTATTCCCGGGAGCGTGGAAGCGGCAGGAGCTAGTCCTCATCCCAAAAAGGAAAGGCGGTGATCCGAAGGAGCCCTCGTCGAATCGACCGCTCAACATGTTGGACAACTTTGGGAAGATGTACGACAGAATGGTCCTCAACCGACTGGAGAAGGAGTACGAGCACAGCAGAGGAATGTCCGCGATGCAGTTCGGCTTCCGCAGAGGGCGCAGTACGCTGCACGCCATTGAGTGTGTGCAAGATAGAGTCGAGGCCGCATTGGAAATGGGCCTGAGCCAGGGGGCGGGTTCTGCGCTATCATCGCACTGGATGTCGAAAACGCGTTCAACACTGCGAGCTGGGAGCGCATCTACAAGTCCCTGGATAGGAGAGTGCCACCTCATCTGCTGGCGATTGTCAGCGATAGACTGAGAGACCGAGTCTTCGTTTGCGACACGGACGAGGGCCGAATCGAGTTAGAATTTTCTTTAGGCATAGCCCAAGGCTCCGTCTCAGGACCGTTCGGATGGAACACACAATACGGCGGACGATGCGGCTCTTGTAGTAGTCGCTGAAACCGCGTGGCAGGTGGAATGCATTGTGAATGAGTCCCTGTATCGCATCGGTCAGTGGTTCCCCGAGGAACACTTGGAACTGGCCAAAGACAAGTGCGAGGGGATGCTCGTCACGGAGAGGAGGATCTTTGGAAAGCCTATCTTTGTCATCAACGGGCCTGAGATCCCAGCCAAGAGGGAAATGGAGTACCTTGGGCTGTGGTTCGATGACGAGTGAAGCTACAAGGCACAGGTTCGTGAAGCCGCGCTCGAAGCAGATAGGGTGGGCAGTGCTCTCCAGCGGCTCATGCCGAACATCGGCGGGCCGGAGCCAAATAGAAGAGCTTCACTCAGTACCGTGAGCTATCCCATCATCCTCTACGGTGCCGCGATCTGGGGTCAGATAGCCAGGGGGTCCGTGATTGATGCAAAGCTGGGCCCTGTCCAGCGGTGTATAGCGCTCCAGCCCGCCAGCGCCTACGGCACGGTGTCGCAGCAAGCAGCGTGCGTGCTGTCAAGCACACCACTCATTCGGTTGCTGTTCACAGTGCGCATATGGGACCGCCAAGAGGCCCTCAAGAGCGACGGAGTGAAACTGAACCCGACCCGGAAGGCCCTCATCCGAGAGTCTGAAAGGGAGGCGACAGGGGCCGATTGGCAGCGGAAGTGGGACAGCTCAACCAAGGGCGCGTGGACGCGCCGGTTGATCCCCGATTTAGACATGTGGATAAACCGGGCTCACGCCGAGCTGGACTTCTGGCTGACGCAGGCCTTGAGTGGACACGGCTGTTTTGGGGTGTACCTGGAGCGGTTCCAGGAGACGGAAACCCCGGTTCGCCAGATGTGCAAGGCGGACTGGGACGACGTGGAGCATGCGCTTCTCGCGTGTTCTGATACAAATATAGAGAGAGCAGAGCTCATGGACCGGCTCGGGTTCCAGTTCACACCTGAGAACCTTGTTCTAGCCATGCTGTGCAGCTAGGAGGCGTGGGATGAGATCGCCGACTACATCAAGACGGCAATCACCCGGGAAGAAGAGCGAGAACGATCGCTGCAGTGCTAAGCAAGGAGTGCTGCCGAGTGATTAACGACGACGACCCGAAGAGTGATCACCGGACGACCAAGAGAGAATAGAGAAGAGCCAACACAGCGAAGAACCACGCTTTTGAAGCGCATGACGCCCTTCCCACCCTGGAGTAATGCGGAGGCGGTTCCAGAGTGGGTTGGTTATGACATGGTGGTTGTTACCCCAAGTAGTGGGTAGGTTTAGGCGTTGCCGTGCACTGTGCGATCCCGAAGGCGCAACCCGTCACAACGTCTTTGAGCAGGTGAGCCTTCTTGACCACCAAAGAAAAGGATAGATAGATAGATAGATCTCCATCTATCCATCTATCCTTTCCTTTTTTGGTGGTCAATGAGGGTAATTTGCTCGCAGACGTTGTGACGGGTAGCGCTTCTGGGTTTCCACAGAGCGCGGCACCACCTAAACCTCCCCGCTTATCGGGGTAACATCCACCATGTCATAATCAACCCACCCTGGAACCGCCTTCGCATCACTTTGGGGTGGGAGGAGCATCACGCGCTACGAAAGCGTGTCTCTCTGTATCTGCAGCTCTCCTTTCTTCTCTCGAGGTCATCCGATGTTAATCACTCTTCACGTAGTCAATGTTAGCTATGCAGCGCCCCTTGCCTGGCGCTGGGATGCCCGTTCGCGCTCTTCTTTCCGGATGATCGCCGTCTTGATGAAGTCGGCGATCCTAACCCACGTCGCCTTATTGCGGAGCATCGTTGGCACGAGGTTCTCAGGTTTTAGCTGAGCCCCGAGCCGATCCATCAGCTCCGCTCTCTCTGTACTCATTTCCTCGCACTGGAAGAAAGCGTGTTCCGCGTCGTCCCAGTCGGCCCCGCACATCTGGCAGACCGGAGTTTCCCTCTTCTGAAACCGCTCCAGGTACTCCCCGAAGCAGCCATGTCCGCTTATCGCCTGCGTCAGCCAATAGTATCCCCATGGGGCCGATCGATCCACCTGGCTATGTTGGGGATCAGTTGGCTCGTCCAACGACCCTTGGTTGACCTTTCCTACTCCTCCTGCCATCTCTCCACTGTCTCCACCCGTTCAACCTCTCGGATGAGGGCCTTCCGGGACGGGTCCAGCTCCACGCCGTCGCTCTTGGGAGCCTCTTGCCTCTCCCATATCCGCCCCCTCCCAGCGACTAGCAGGCGAATTGTTGGAGTACCTGCCAGTACGCATGGTCCGTGATAGGACACGGTGCAGTAGGCACTGATCGTCCGCAGCGCAAGATGCCACTGGACTGGGCCTGGCTTCCCATCGATCACGGCCTCGCTGGCTATTCGACCCCGGATGGCCGCACCGTATTGCATGATGGAGTAGCTCACGGTGCTGAGTAAAGCTCTCCTTTTCGGCTTGAGCCCGCCGATGTTCGGCATAAGCCGCTGGAGAGCACTGCCTATCCTATCTGCTTTGAGCGTGGCTTCACGAACCCGTGCCTTGTAGCTCCACTCGTCATCGAACCACAGCTCAAGGTACTTCATTTCCCTCTTGGCTGGGATCTCATGCCCGTTGATGACAAAGATGGGTTTCTCAGAACTCCTCCTCCTCGTGACGAGCATCCCCTCGCACTTGTGTTCGGCCAGTTCCAAGTGGTTTTCGGGGAACTACTGACAGATGCGATACAGGGACTCATTCACAATGCACTCCTTCTGCCACGCGGTTTCAGCGACTACTACAAGAGCCGCATCGTCCGCGAAACCTCGAAGTTCCGCCCCATCTGGGAGATCTAATTCGAGGAACTCATCGTATCGTGTTGCATTCGAACGGTCCTGAGATGGAGCCTTGGGCTATGCCTGCAGAAAATTCTAACTCGATTCGGCCCTCGTCCGTGTCGCAAACGAGTACTCGACCTCTCAGCCCATTGCTGCCAATCGCCATCGGATAGGGTGGGACTCTTCCATCCAGGGACTTGAAGATGCGCTCCCAGCTCGCAGTGTTGAGCGCGTTCTGGACGTCCAGTGCGCTGTTAGCGCCGGACCCGCCCCCTGGCTCAGGCCCCATTCTCAATGCGGCCTCGACTCTTTTTTGCACACTCTTGATGGCGTGCAGCGTACTGCGCTCTCTGAGGAATCCGTGGGGCATCGCAGACATTCCTCCGCTGTGCTCGTACTCCTTCTCCAGTCGGTTAAGGACCATTCTGTCGTACATCTTCCCTTAGTTGTCCAACATGTTGAGCGGTCGATTCGACGAGGGCTCCTTCGGATCACCGACTTTCCCTTTTGGGATGAGGACCAGCTACTGCCGCTTCCACGCTCCCAGGAATACTCCTGCTAGTAGGCATTCGTTGAACACCTTAAGTAAATGGCTGGGCCGAACTCTAGCTACGAGCTTCAGAGCCTCGTTAGGGATCCCATCTAGCCCCGGGGCCTTGCCATTCGCGAGTTTCTTCGCGGCTTGCCTCAGCTCCCCCTCTCTGAATAGAGGGATGGTCTCTGGAGCGACACTGGGGAAAGTGAGCCTGGATTCTCCCTGAGGGTACAGGGCCCTAGCTTCTCTCAGCACTGTCTCCTTGTCAGTTGGGACAGACTTGCCCTCCTGCGCGCGCAACTTGCTCGTCACCACCCTGTAGGGCGTCCCCCATGGACCGCTGTTGACCATATTGCACAAGTCAACCCAACACTTCTGCTTGCTCACGCGGATGGCGTTCCGGAGGAGCTTCTCCGTTGTTCTGTGTGCCTCCTCGTCGGCTTCGGCTGTCGCGAGTCCACGTTTGCGTGATAGCTTCGCTCGTCTCCTTCTGGCACTCGCGTCTCTGCGGAGATTCGCTATCTGCTCATCCCGACACTGAACCTGTTTCTTGCGGAAGCGAGGCAGCTTCCTGTGTGGCATGGAGGCATTGCAAGCTTGGAATATAGCCCTTGTGACGTTGGCTACCATTTCGTCCGGTGCAAGGCTCTCTTCGGGCTCTTCAGCCGTCAAGATTGACTATTCAAACCTGTCCTCGTGTATTTTGCGGACTTGCCAACTAATGATTCGCGGGTTGTTCCTCGCTTTCTTCCTCCCATCCAGCCTAAAGAGGATGTGCTGATGGTCGCTGAGAGTTCCCGTATCCAAGATCTGCCATGTCGTAATTCTTCGCACGAGTCACGAACTGACAGATGTCAGATCGAGAACAGAGGAAGATGCATCTCGGTGCCATGTCGCTTGCCCTACTCGGTTGAGCAGGACCAGGTCGAGCTGAGCCATGGTCTCCGCCAATGCGATACCGCGCTCATCTTCCGGTCCTCCGCTCCAGGCCGGTGATTTGGAGTTGAAGTCCCCAGCAACCTCCGCGAGTCCATTCCACTGCTTCGAGTTGTTCTCGAGCTCTTTCAGTTCGCAGCGGAAGTCGTTTATCGTCGCGTTGGGTGGATAGTAACAACCATACACCGCAACGTCGCCGATGATTCTGCGAGCGTAGCCTTTTCCTCTCGTCGGTCGCTCAGCGTCGATGAGAGAGGCATTCCAAATTTAGACGGCCGCCACATGACCCATATCATGTGTGGTCCTGGCGCTCTCTCGCCTGAGGTTCTGCTCCGAGATTATCAGTACGTCCACTCCCAGTCTCGTAGCTTCTGCTTCGAGGAGGTCGTGGGCGTCTCTGCTCCTGCGGAGGTTCGCTTGCAGGGAGCTAGCCATCTTCACGATTGTTTTTGTGTTCCCCTGCTGTCTCCGCCTGCTGGTAGGCCTTGCAGCACAGCATCCCGGACCTGTGGTTGGAGTCCTCCTGCAGAGCTCCGCAACGGAGGCACTTGTACTTCTTAGAGGAGCAGGCAGCCGCTATATGTCCCTCCTCGCCGCAGTTGAAACAGCGCTTTGGCCGCCTCTCTTGCTGCTCACTGCACTTCGCTGACAAGTGCCTATACTGGAGGCAGTTGTAGCGTCTCGGGAGCCCTCCTTTCTCACGGATCCTGGCAATTACGGAGTCGATCCGTATCTTCCCCTTGTTGAGGAGTGGTCTAGCGAGCTCAGCTGGGACCGTGATCACCGCAGTCTCGGTTCCTTTGAACCCTAGGCGTATGGTCCTTGCAGTGATATTTCCAGCCTGTTCCTTTCCTAGCTCTGCCACGAAGGCTGCCCTCACCCTTTCCAATGTGCTGACACCGTCAATATCGAGCACTTCGAGGGTGACAGTCGGGGAGAGCCTCCTTACCTCGCCTGAGTCCTGGATGGCTCCCCTAACGGCAGTCTCGACGGAGTCCGCCCTCATCCCTCTCCGCAGCTCTATGAGCAAATGTCCTCCCTTCGATCTTCGGAGTTTCGTAACTTTGGGAGCTAACTCCTCGGCCTCAGTCCCCTGCTTGAACCTCCCAAGCATGTCTGCGTAGGTCAAGCCATTCTTTGTTGGCTTGACAATCACGGCATCCAGTCTCACTTTTCTCTGTGTGCCCTTGCTTTCCTTCTTCTTCTTCTTCTTCCTCTGCTTCCCATTGCGCTGCAAATCCAAAGGCTCCATGCCCACAGCGCTGTTCTTCTTGCGCCCTCTTCTCCGGTTCATCACCTCCTCCCAGTCGGAGCCCCTGTCCCCTGGCTGGCTCCTCGCTGAGCCGAACGAGGCTGATATACCAGGCGTGGATGCGGCTGCTTCCAATATGCCGTCATTCCACTCTGGTAGAGTGAGCTTGGGAGGTCTAAGTGCCGATCTCTTTGTTCTCCTCTCCTGCTCCTCCTCGCAGCTGGTGGGGCTAGTGTGGCTCCTTTTACTCTGACTCTGACTCGTCCCGGGGATCGGTTCGCTGAAGAAGATAAGTGTCACTGCTACCTTTCCAGCATCCTTTTCCATGGTAGGACTGAGTTTTTCTCTCAGGTCAATCACTTTATTTCTAGCCTCATCCAAACCCTGCCGCAGGGTACTCGTTTCCTTGACGAGCTCTCTCGTCGTTTTATTGGCCGTGGCGGGCTCCTCTACATCCTTGGTGATGTGGTCTAGCAACCTCAGCACTTTTTCGAGGATATCATCCTCTTGCGAGTGAGCCTCCCTGAACTTTCCCCATTGTTTCTGCAAGTCAACTGCTTCGGTTACGCCTCCACTACCGCCTCTGGGCCCATGACCAACTCTTTGGCTTGGCTGCTGCCCGCTGCTCACTTGATTGACGATCATGAGATCGTCGTCACCGGTCTCCGCTCCCGGCTTTGCATTGTTGCCGGTCTTCACATCCGGCTTCGCATTTTCACCGGTCCTCACACCCGGCATCGCCTTGGAAATACTCGCCAAATCACGACTCGAAGAGGTTTGGCCACCCGCAGATTCCAAGTTGTGGCCAAGAACGAGAGACGAGCTCTCGGTGCAATTGTGCTCTACTTGGGAAGTTGAGTTGTGCACATGCGGAGTTTTATCCGTGGAACTTAACATCTTCCATCATGTCTAGAGAGTGGGACCTGCTAACCGCATACAGGTCGGCCCCGGAACCAGTATGAGAGCCCTCAGATGGTATTCAGGGCAGTTCTCAGTATGTGTGTGTGTATTGTGTGGTGAGTGTACGCTCCACCCTCCCCCTCCCCAAACAACAGTTACCGATGGGTCCCCCCAGTTCCAAGCTTAGGTTCTCTGTTAGGTCGGTCCCCGTCCCTTTGCGATTACTTCGCGCCACCACAAAGGGACAGTCCGCGTTGTTACTCAGTTGGAGAGAGCCCGACTTGATTTGAGCCCCCACTTCTTGGTTGTAACTCAACACTTTCAGCAGTAGAGGTCTCTTGCATGAGCAGGGTCACCGCGCTTGTCCAACCAGCATTAGGCACACTTCTAGGAACAGGCGAGACCCTCGGCGACGAGTTGGGGAGGATAGGTTGGGCTCAGCGGAGTGTTAGTGTAGTGCTTCCGATGAAGTGTAGTCTCCTTTTCTGCGATTGCTTATTCTATCTATTCGGCAGAGCACCAAGTTGAGGTGCCCCACTATCTGCAACCTGTGGACGCATCCAGTTGCATGGAGAATGCTTGACCCTGAGGAGAGGGACCAGAGGATCCGGGTCCCTAACCGCGAGGTCCCGGAATGTATCTCTCTATGTCTCTCTCTCTCTCTATCTCTCTTCCTCTCTCTCTCTCGCTCCCTCTCTCCCTCTCTCCCTTTCTCTCTCTCTCCCTCTCTCCCTCCCCCCCTCTCTCTCTCTCTGTGTTTACCTCTACCGCTGACAATCTCCGAGAGTTACAACCGCAAAGTAAGACGTGGCGGCCTGCCGATTCAGCCTCCCGTCCACTGAGGTAACGACACGGGGGGGCCCCGAGGGGACTTGTCCTCCCGGAGTCCGTATCCAACCTACAGCGACTCGTACTTCGGAATGGCTCGGGGATGGAGCTTCTGCGATGCTCACTGACACCACTCACACTGCACATTTCCCGCGCTTCAGGTATAATGGCCTCTGGAAGACGATCCTCTCATTGCCGTATCTGAGCCCACTCTGGAGGGTACCACGTTGAAACCAGTTTTTTGTTCCTGGGCCGCCGGTAGTTGGGGGAGGTTGGACTCTCGCTAACCACGAGTAGAGCCTCGTCCCACACAACGGTAGGGGGGATACCCCAAATCCCGCTTCTATAGTCAGTGCCGGTTGATGACCGGGGGGACCATGCTGTAGGATGCGGAGGCTGGCACGACCAAGGCCACCGGGCTGTAGGCTCGGTCGGCAAGGGGGAGGATCGAGGAACAGAGTCCCGGTGCTGGCTAGGGCGGATAGTTGTGACCACCAACACAAACATCTACACAGGAGTAAGGGGGAAGTATAGAAGAACGAAATGGCAGAAACGTCAACGAATTCGGAAGGCTTCGGAACGAAACTCCCAACTGGGTGTCCCGCCCAAACACCAATATCGCGTGAAGAGCAAGACGCGATGAGGATTGTGGATGTCGACGACGACGACGACCAAGTCGACGCAAGAAAAAGTGGCTCGCAGAAGCCGAACCTCGGAGCACCTCCCAGTGCCCCAGGGCTGAACAAAGTTGAGGCTGCTGACCCCAAAATGAAGTGGTCGAAGTACAGCGAAGCCCAGGCGAGGGAAGAAGAAATTCTTGGGGAGATGCTCAAGCTACTTGACGGCATCATCAAGGATGTGGAAGAGCATGCCACTGCCAAGAAAACAACGAAAGAGCTAGTGAAGAAGGCAAAGACCTTACGCAAAGGGCTGAAAGAGGCTAGAAAGAAGGCTGCGGGAATGAAAGACAAGCTCAGCCCCGCTTTGGAGAGCGTGGCCGAGAAAACTGCGGCGGTGGCGGCCTTATTCGCCCAGCCGAGACTCGCCCAATCCGCCTAGAACCCCGGGCAAGGGAGCCATAACAAGAGAGGCCGCACGAACCCCACCTCTGGGGAAGAGGACAAAAGGAAGAGGACGAAGCGGCTGGCTCTCAGACCGCTCAAGCTCATTGTACCAGAGCAGGGAGCCGGCAGTTCGAGGTCAGAGGCATCAATACCTTGCACGCCACTCTCGTTTCGTTCCGTGGGCAGTCAGCCCACGGGTAGCGACCTAGGCTGGGAAACGGCTGGACGGCGCAGGGGACGCGGGAGGAGGAGCATGCTAGACGCTCCGAAGGCCCAAGAGAGGGAGTGAGAGGAGAAGAAGAGACCAAAGAGGAATAAAAGACGAGTGCGACCAGATGCGGTCCTAGTCAAGGTCAGAGAGAGTGGCATATCCCACGTGGACATGCTTAGGAAAGTCAAGCAGGGAGAAGGCGCAAAGGCAGTAGCCCCGAAAGTCTCAAAACTTCGGAGAACGAAGGACGGCCACCTCCTCATAGAGCTAGAAAAGGGGGTCAAGGCATACTTTGTTAAAGATGCTATCAAGAGTGTAATACAGGACTCGGAAGTGGTACGACGCCTAACTCCAACGGTCACGCTGGGGGTGCTGGACATTGACGAGAGCAGCACGCGGCAAGAGGTCAAGGAAGCTATCGTGGCAGTACTTGGTGCGGAGCACGCAGGAAGTATCACTGCGAGAACTATACTATTCCCGGAACCGTGGAAGCGCCAGAAGCTTGTGCTTATCCCCAAAGACAAGGGCGGAGACCCCAAGGATCCATCTTCGAGCAGGCCCTTGGTCATGCTCGACACATTGGGGACGTTATACGATGGGATGGTCTTCAACAGGCTCGAAAAAGCCTACTAGCAGAGCGGCGGGCTATCGCCGATGCAGTTTGGGTTCCGGAGAGGATGCAGCACGCTGCACGCGATAAGGACCGTGCAGAACAGGGTCGAAACGGTGCTGGGGCTCAAACCGAAACCTGGAGGATTCTGCGCAATTATCGCGCTCGATGTGAAGAACGCCTCACACTTCGCAAGCTGGGAATGCATCTATAGGTCATTAGTGGGCAGGGTTCCAGCCTACCTACTCGCTGTGGTCAGTGATGCCCTTCGAGACCGGGTCTTGGTCTTCGACACCGATGAAGGCAGAACAACGCTGGAGCTAA
>JAPYYZ010006705.1:0-11622 GCA_030522705.1 Eretmocerus eremicus | reverse complement strand
CCACGATGCGCGCGCACACACACCAACGGGTGGGGCCGCAACAGCGCGCGCGTCGTCTGCTGGGTTACATACAGCTGGCTCCCCGCCTGAGTCTGTAACCCTCGATGCGCGCGCACACACATCAACGGGTGGGGCTGCAACAGCGCGCGCGTCGTTTGCTGGGTTACATACAGCAGGCTCCCCGCCTGAGTCTGTAACCCACGATGCGCGCGCGCACACACCATCGGGCGGGGCCGCAACAGCGCGCGCGTCGCCTGCTGGGTTACATACAACAGGCTCCCCGCCTGAATCCGTAACTCACGACGCGCGCGCTCACACACCAACGGGTGAAGCCGCAGCAGCATACGCGTTGTTACGTGACGCGTTGTTTTTTTTCCTCTCGCGCGGGCTAGGAAAGCACTCATGTGCTTACGCTAGAGCGCGCGAGGGGTTGAATCCATGCGCCACGTGATCACGAATGATGCATCATGGATATGCCTGGGGCGAGATGAGGGGAATCACCAGCGGTGCTTGCCTCTCCCTCACCCGGCTCCCCCATGAAGTATACTCCCCCGCTCCCGTAGAATAAGTTCAGGATAAGTAAGAAAGAGAGCGCAAGAAAAATTAGGAAGAGAGAGAGCGCGTGAAGTAAAGAAGTAGGCGCGTGAGCGCGCTAATTGGCTGCCCCCATAAGCTTCGGGGGGAGGGCCAGTAGCTCGAGTAGTTCGGAGCGGCTTGCGCTCCTCCGCGCGGGACTGCACCCAGCAGTTCGTTCCCGGCTCGAGATGAAAAGAGATTGCACCCGCGCGACCTCCGCACTTGCCCTCGGCCCCCGTTGAAGCAACCCGGAGAGGGAGTCTCCAACTCCGCACCGAGGACAAGGCGAGAGGAAATCCACCCGCGCGACTTTTTTTGGCTGCTTGTGTGTCCCAGACCCGAGAAACTGCCGTAGCCCTGAATCTTCCCGCCGTGGCCTCTTTCATCCCGGTCTTCGAAAGAAGGTATGGTTCATTTCAATTCCTTCAAAGATTCCCCCAACCAGATAGCCGCTCTGCCTCTCTTATGTCTCTCTCAATTAACGGCGTAACGTTTAAAATAATTTTGTAATCTATGTCACATCATTACACGGATTTTCCTTTTTCAATAAAACATGAAATACCGTTAGAATATTTTAGTTGATTATTCACTCTTCGACGCACAACCCGTATGGGTTTACCGAAAACAATCCACCCCTTTGGGTCCGCCCATTTTCATGCTCTAAAGTCAAATTATTTCCCCTGTATTCAGAATCTTTCGCGTTTGTCCCATGGGTGTCAGGCCAGTCCAGGAGTGGCCCGTGATAGCAGAGCCTGCTGCAGGAAATCTGGGGATTTCCCCTCAGATTTCCCGCACAATTTTCCCCCAACAAAAGGAATGGTTTCACGAGTGAGTGAGTCTCAATCATAAAATCACAACATAAACTGGTCGCGATCGCGTGGTTCGGTAACGCGTGGAAGAATGTGAATAATTCAAATGCAATTCTAGAATCATTCCTTTTACATGAGTAAGAGAAGGAGTTAGAGTAGAGCGAATATTCAGTCATGATGGTAAGTACCCGCAGATAAGTCCAGTCACAGATCCGCTGGCATATCCTCCCAAAATAATTTCCCATAGTTTGAGTTATGCATGTTCCAATCATAATGAATATGATGTGAATATTTGGGGGAAACTCCATACGAAATGAATTGTCCTGAAAAGTTAGTTTTACGCGATTTAGTGCGTGGGAAGTGCTTCAGTCGGGAATTCAGGTGCGTGACGCGGATCGTGGATGTATTTGCGCGATGCTCGAGGCCGCTGAGTGCCGCGAGTCGCCGTGTGTTGCCGCGAGTAGATCTTCCTTCCATATAGCTGCCGTGCGTGCGACAGAGAGAGAACGTTGCGGCGCGACGCTCGTTGCACCGGGACGTAGAATCCGCCGTGCGATGAGTATGGGCTCAGTCGCAAGTTTTTCAATGTTTCAGAGGAATGCTTGCGAGAATCCAGTCAATATTGATGTTCGAATCAAATTAATTCTGATTGAATAATTTATGAAAATTAGAGGAATCATTGCCGGAAAAATGCTGGTTGAGTCCAGTCGGTTGAGAATTTTGAGACTTCAAATTATTGGTCATGTAATGTCAAGAATCGTTTGAGTCTATTGTGCATTAGAAAATTTTGATTTGATTGATGTAGAGTGCTAAAAGTGAATATTAAAGAGACAGGAATAAAGGTGGCCCTAAGAAAGAAGCGGTAGAATTTGTGTAGAGTTAGATGTTCAACTCAGGAAAAGTTGTGATTATCCGGTTCTTGGTTTGTGGTCCATGAGTTGAATAGCTCGGGCACCAAGAGACATTCTCCAGTCTATTTAGGAGCAACTTGCACTGAAAGGAGTGAGAATGAGAAGACCGCCCTAGGGTAGCATTGAATAGAGCGGGTAGAAGAGCGGATGTATACTATTATTTAGGATCCCACATTGGTGTTCTTTTAGGTTCTCAGCACAAACAACCAAAATTTATCTCCAGGGACAGTTCACATCCCTCGGCACCAGTTCACGATTCGAGCCAGTTTTGAGTTGAGGGATTCCCCCAAGTTTTTAGGAAGAGGTTATGACCCCGATGGTTTAGTCAGAATTTTTATAACACGATACGAGTAGAATCACGCGGATTGGGCAAAAATTGGCGGAGTTAGAGGAAAAAGTTGTCCTCATAATGAAGATCCCTATGCTGATGCATAGGCGAAAAGCGCCCACTTGCAACGTCCCGATTGGAGGGTTGGGAGCGTATTTTTGCACGAAGAGTGCACTCTAAAGTCACATTAGGAATCGCTGCGTGTCGCACGTTGGTGACTTTCAGAGAAAACACCCCATTTCTCATCGATTGAGAGTCAAAACATTGCACTACGTCGTGGGTGTTTCCTTGCGTCGTACACGGAATTAGGCCAGATTTGCAGTCGTTGAGATGCGCTCCGCCGATGACTCGCTATAGTCGCTGCCGTCTCTCGTACAAGAAAACACGCGATAATAGTTTATGAGATAAAAATCGCCATAATAATGAACACAAAGCGAGCAGAATAGCAGAAGAGAGTCTGTCTGCTCGCCGACAGATCGCAATAAGCGAGGTGCAGAGTGATGCTTTCTGACAGCTGGCGCATCGTGCAAATCGAAAGTACACGGCCGTATCATTCGGATATGAGAGCCCTTCGCGTAAAATCAAATGCCAATTCGCCTGCCTCAAATGAATTGATGGCAGTAGGTTATAAGTTATAAAATTGAAATGAAAAAGATACCGCAGGAAATTTCCGGGCCGCAAAAATTGTGCCGGCGCGCAGACTGCTAGAGAGCCGTAAGTCCCACGTGCATGATTTTCCTCGAAAAATGAGTATGTCTTATGTTGCTGATGTGAAGTAGAAAGTGAAGAAGCAAAGCGTCGCGTAGAAATTTCTCAGGCCGAGAAAATTATGCCAGAGCGCGGACTGAAGACAGTCGTAAGACCCACCTGCATAATTTTCCTTGCGAAATGAATAAAGTAACTAAGGTGAAATGAAGTACAATGGTGAAATTTTGAGAGAAAAGTGTAAGAATAGTGTAAAGAATGAAACAGAAGAATGAAATGAGTGAAAATAATGGATCAAAGTGCAGAAAAGAGGAACAAAGTGCCGCGTAGAGGTTTTCAGGCCGAGAAAATTATGCCAGAACGCAGACTGAAGACAGTCGTAAGACCCATGTGCATAATTTTCCCTGTAGAATGAATAAAGTGCTACGGTGAATTATTGAGAAATAGAAAGAATAAATAATGGGATAATGTATAATAAGGGAAGTGAAAAAAATGAGACGTGGATGAATAAATCAGAAGAATAAAAGGACAAATAATTAACTGAAGTAAAGAAAGTTGGAAATTGAAGTGCCGCGAAAAGCTCCTCGGGCCGTGAAGAATCTTCGATTCTCACCCGAGAGAAGCGTCGAATATACAGTGGAAAGTGAAGTGAAGATTTACAAAAGCGCGAGTTGAGTGTGTGTATTAATCTTGAGTGAGCCACGGTCACTCTGTTTTTCGAGGGCGCGATTTTCATCTCGCGGTGTTAGAGTTGCGCTGTTCGAGCGAATTCGTTCGCTCAAACGGTGCACGGCTTGGCACGCCGTGGGATGAGAATCCCTGTCTCTAAACGTTGCGACTCTTGACTTGAGCCGAATTTCTTTTCGGGCGAGCGGGGGTGGCGTCGTCGCTCGGCCTGGGCAACGCCAAATTTAGCATTCAAAGGCATGTAGGTACTCACAGAGCTGCGTAGTTTTACGCTGTTGCCGGATGGCCGCGCGACTCTCGCCCCGCGGCTTGCTCGCGGGAACGTCTACGTTGTTCACAATTTTGGAGTGCGTGCCGTATGAGCGCCGAGATGAAATTCCACCGCGACGGATCGGCGTGGAATTTTTCGAAAGACGGCGGCGGATGTGCGAGCTTTCGAAGGTTGAAATTTTGCTTCTCGGACTTCTGCTAACGGCTCCGAGAAGTAAACCCAAAGCCGCGTCCGGTGATACAAAATTATAGATCCCTTTTTCTGCCGATACAGCATCAAGTCAGAGAATATAATATGTCTCATTTGATTGATAGAAACTCCATTCAGCAGTTTTAAAAACTGTTGACGAAGTTGATTTGCAAGAAATCAGACTGGCGACTTACTTGATAGCCTGCGGTCTGATTTCTCGCAACATTGTTGCGCTGTTGGCAAAATATTTTCAGATTAGTCAGCGCAGGAAAGCGAATATCCTGTGACTGCTAATCTACGGATTGGATTATATTCCAATCCAAAATACAGTCAGCACAACGTGACTTTCAGTCGCAGGAAAAGACAAGCTGATTGAGAAACATTGTTTAAAAATTAAAACTATAAATCCTGCGAGAGCAAGAACCGAATATGATATTGTTCTCCTCTCTCGTCATCTATTTTCTCTTCGCGTACTTCCCACCGATAAGCTCTTTCCTCCAAACTGAATGCAACCGAGAGCAGCTGCATACCGCTGCGCTTTCTGTCTTCCTCTGATTTTCTTCTGCTAGCATTTCCATCCATATATCCTCAACTACAAGTGTGATGAATCACCAATTTTATTCTTGGTGAGCAAACTTTGAGAGATTACATCACCACTTGCCTGAAAGAGCTCCGGACAGCAATTGAGAATACAAGTATTCAATAATTTTTCATACAGTAGAGTCTTTTTGTTCTGAAACAATAATTTTCATGACACCTTTTTTTATAGCACATTATTACAATAGGTGCCTAATGTTTTCATGATGATATTTCCGTGTTTTGAGTGAGCACTCCTCGCCTTCTACACACCCGTGAAAAGGCCCCCTATGTATAGATATACATTCCCTCAGTCTCTGTCGGCTGCAGCCGCAGTGCCGCATGCAGCCAAAGTCCAAATGGAATCGAGAGGAATGTGTGGTGTAGGGGAGTCAAAAAAAATCTATGATTCATGAATGACAGAACGATAGGTGCTACAACTGGTTCAGTCGATAATAACCGCCATACTGAGGGTTCTCACACCTTCAGTCCTCTTGACTTAGCTATTCCAGCAATAGGCATGTTGGGTACCTTTTGTTATTCAAGATACTTCTGTTCCATTCATTAAGGAATTAACTTAAAGTGATTGTTCAATGCTGTATAATTGTTTGGATCTCATGTACAAACTTCAATTCTGTCGAATTGCACTATGAGAAATTCATCAGCTCATGAGGTCCTCTACCTAATGAAGATCTCATGAGAATTTCTATTGGGCTATCCGATTTTCCTCAAAGCAAATTCTATTTTCATTTTTATTTCATTAAACTGTTCAATGCAGGAGTTCAAAAGTACTGATGGAACACTGAGTGCCGTTGTCGGCACAAATGACCACCATAATCATTGATGATGACTTGTTCAATAGTCACATTTTCCAACACACCTTGACACAGAGGTTTCACAAATTTTTTAAACACATTGAAAACATTCAAGCTATCACACTTATCAATTTTCAACTTCAACCGGCAAAATTTTGATTGAATTGTGTCTCACCTTCTGTCACATCACATTCATCAAGCTGTGGACATACAGAGATATGATTCAAGTACTAAAAAATGTGGCAAAACTCTTGCCTAGGCTTCCCATGACCACATCATCACAGGAAATTTTGTAAAGGGAATGACATAGTCATCTCTCTTAGAATTTGTGCGTCTATGGGCTACAGTTTTATACTGCAGGCATTGAAGCATGTTTATTCAGTTATCAGAGGTATCAGTTGAAATTTTTCCGGTGTTTTATAGAAATTTATAACTCAAATTCAAAAATGTAACATTCAGTGAAGTTATGATTTCAAAGGGCTAATTGCAGTGTCTTGTCAGATATACTATGAGATAGGACCCAATCACTCAAAATGAAGATTTCTTTTACAATACTAATCAAATCTCAAAAAGTCAATTTAAATTTCTTTTCTCAATATTGAGCTTGTTATAGAAATAAAGACAATGATTTCCTATGAGAACGGCCTTGTAGGAGAGATCAAGTGTGTCAGGTGAAAGTTCCTTCATCTGTCCAAATAACGTATTATTTGGAAAATGGGTGGTGCAAAACGACTGTGCATCATCTCCATCAAGGATCATTTCATTTTTGTCGGAAAATTTGAGACGAACCAGAACCAGCAAGTTTTGATCAAGGGAACAGGAGCTATAATTTGATCTAGAGGAATAATGTGGAAAACTTGTCAGAACACAGTCTTTCAATTCAATGTTAACTCTCAATCCAAGAGTCTTGCAAGCATTAATGAAGCTGGAAACAAACATTGATCAAATATCAAAATACTGACTATTCATACAGGAATCGGGTATTGGAAGCAAGTGGTTTTCTATTCAGAATATGTAAGGCTGCCATAATCTTGAGATGGTGTAACGGAGACTTCTGCTAGAGCAGCTGTATTCCATCCATAGGTTGGGTAGAGGATTTGAATCAAGACGTATTAGATGATGGATTGGGATTTGCAAGTTTCACTCTTACTTTGGAAGAAGGGAAAAACACACATTCATACGTAGATAACTGTGTTACTCCATTCATTCTTTATCCTCAAAATTTTTCAGAACATGCGTTTTCTCTTTTTTGTAATCTCACCTTTCTAAATTTAATACAATATAGCATATCATCAATTCGTACAAAATTTCATTTTCCATCACGAGTGATTCTTTACAAAGCAACAACATTATGCTAAATATACATTAATTATAGTTAACACTAATTACAGTCATGTGAGCACAATCAACATCATTAGCAAAAACCGTTCAAGTATCATTTAAACTGATGTTGAAATTTAGGTTCCGAAAGGCAAATTTGAACTGCTTTTCAGGATATTACAAAGGAATTTTAGTCATAGTCCCATCATATTTTTTCCAAATAAGTTAAGCCCGGATATGCACTGAATAACTCTTCCCAAAAAGGGAACTAAAAGTTCATTGTTCCAATGGGCTGTAATATTACCTTTTACACGGCTTTCATTTTCTTAATAAAGTTTGGTTGACCAAACAGTGAGGTTTCAATGTGCAAGTGCCCTGCTAATATTCCAAATTTGCCAAGAATTCAGGGCTAATCAAGAGAATTCACAGGTAATTTACCTTGTACATAGAGTGACAGAGAAAGTAAGGTTCTGTTTGTCCACATAGCTTGTGATGAGATTTTCAACAAAAAGTTTTTCAAATTCGTAAGTTACCGTCGAATTATCACATAAATATCAGCTATCATTGAAAGGTTTGGTTGGTTGGAAAGTTTCTTTCAATTGCTGTGAAATCTTTGGTTGGGATGAAAGAACTTCGTTAACCGTCAAAAGCGAAGAATCAGATACTCAGAATTCGAAAGCTTCTCATTATTTATACAACCCCAAGAAACACCTTACTTTGTGCAAATGATGAAAATCTTGAGTTGGAGAAAATATCCCTTATATTCAGCCAAACTTTAATACTCTAGGGTCCAGCTAAAATATGGAATTCATTTCAACACTAATGCTCAGATGAGCCAATGGTACATTCTCAGCCGAATTATACAAATATGAAAGGCATACAGGGCCAAGTACATTTCATTCTTTTTTTCTCTCCTGTTTTTCCTCTCCCCTCCAAAATTACGTTCTCTAGATTCAGAAATAGAGTAATCATTCTTCAGTTTCATATGTCCAAGTGTAAATTTTTAATTGATCAGCAGATAGTATGACCATTTCAAGGTGGCCACCCCTTTCGCGATTTTTTTCTATGCGAGGTACAAATCATTTTGGAGCGTATTCCTACATGATTCGACCCAATCTGTCGGATGGCGAGGTAAAAATTCCGGGAAAATGGGAAATTTGATGCGAACGGAGAGAATTTTTTTGAAAAAATGAAAAAAATAACTTTGAGCTACGGGATCGCGTTGCCCGTGAAATTTAGGATTCAGATTGACTATTTTGAAAATTTTCCCATTATCCAATTATTTGTAATGAGAGATTGAAATTGCGAGGTTTTGAATTTTCCGACGATGGCGGGCCGAGATAGGCGGAAATGTCGCAAAGGTTAGTATTCCGGGGTGGTTTATGGCCTCTACACTGAATTGTAGTCTTATGACTACGGACATGTTTTGATCGGCCATAATAACCTAGAATACGATGAAAATTGAGGTATTCACGAGCTATGCGGAGATGAGCAATTTACCGGGACTACGCCGGGATCGTTGCGGTACCGCGTCGGTACTACCCGCGAGGAAGGGACTGCAGTTTTGCGGTAATCCGCTGTCCTCGAGTCACCGCGTTAGCGCTCTTTGGAATAATGGTTTGCGTAACAGCAACGATCCTCCGCCAGTGCCAGAAAGAAGTATGAAAACAACTTTGGCTCTACTCGTGCGGGACTCATCCGGGACTGTTGCGGGACTTCTCCGGGACTGTTGCGGGACCATGTCGGCACTGCTCCAGAGAAAGGCTTGTGTCACCGCAGCGGTTAATGAGACTTGCGGTACCGCTGCGATATTGGAAAAGTACCCAGAAGGAGTCTTATCACTGTATCAGTCGCAGTCTTAAGGGGTTCTCCCTAGTTTTTTGCGGGATCTTGTCTGATCGAGTGAGTAGCCGTAGTTTCGTTTAAGTCCTCAGCCGGCACGATGAGGGAAACCACACAGTATCATGTCTGCAATGTTGCGGGACTACGCCAGGACCGATGCGGCACCGCGTCGGTACCCCCGCGGAAATGGCTTGCGTTCGTGTAGCGATAGTCTGCCAGGACCCGTCATGTGCTTCCGCAGTCCCTGGACTGCAGTTTTGCGGCAATCCGCTGTCCCCGAGTCACCGCGTTAGCGCTCTTTGGAATATTGGTTTGCGTAACAGCAGTGGTACTCCGCCAGTGCCAGGAAGAAGTATGAAAACAACTTTGGCTCTACTCTCGCGGGACATCTCCGGGACTGTTACGGAACTTCTCCGGGACTGTTGCGGGAATTCTCCGGGACTAATGCGGGACTTTTCCGGGACTGTTGCGGGACCATGTCGGCACTGCTCCAGAGAAAGGCTTGTGTCGCCGCAGCGATGAGTGAGACTTGTGGTACCGCTGCGATACTGAGAAAGTACCCAGAAGGAGCCTTATCACTGTGTCGACTGCAGTCTCGAGGGCTTCCGCCGAGTTTCTCGCAGGATCTCGCCTGATCAAGTGAGTAGCCGTGGTTTCGTTCAAGTACTCAGCCAGCACGAAGAAGGAAACTTCACTGTGTCATGCCTGCAATGTTGCGGGATCCCTCCGGGACGGTTGCGGTACCATACCGGCACTGTTCAAGACAAAGGCTCGTGTTACCCCAGCGGTGATCTTCAAGAACCTGGGAAACGTCTCCCCAGTTTCTCGACCGCACCATGGTGGCACTCGTGTGTCCTCGAGTTACCCAGTCAACACTCTTCGGAATAATGGGTCGCGTAACTGCAGTAATACTCCGCCAGTCCCCGTAAACATTCTCTTGAGTATTTTATTTACCCCACCCGAGGCGATTTTTTCATCTCTGTATCGCTTTCCAAAAAAATCAAAATCCCTTCGGGTTGCAGCCACATAATTAAAAAGTGGAGCCTCGAAGGTCGTAACTTGAGCCTTTATCAAGCTATGATCGACAGCCTGAGCGCTGCGATGAGTGGCTCGAAAAAACGATAAAGTCATTTGCTAAATATGATTTCATCAATCGAGCGATAGAGTCCCAATATCGATGAGATCTATTCTATCGATAGAAGTTCAATATTCTCTTAAGTAGCTTGACTGCACTATCCAAAAATTTCTTCTGGACCTATGCCATGATACTACCTCAGCACAGGTAGAGAGTAAGGTTTGTGGTGCCGCCAAGATACTGGAACGGTACCCAGAGGCCTCCTCAGTATCTCGACTGCAGCCTCGGAGGACCCCGCCGGAAGTCTCGTGGGATCTCGCATGATCGAGAGAGTGGCCGTGGTTCCCTATAAGTACCTTCTTCAGAACTATGCAATTCAATAGTAGTTGAGCAGTAAGGAACACTGTAATGCTATGTACTCATGCACCAGCGCATTGTACATTTCTGCAAGCATTTGTGTAGACTTGGTTGAGTTTTGGCTCCAGGAGACAAATTGCCACGAGCGTTGTTGCTCTTCATGCATCAACAACAATGACACTCAAGTATCAACTGTCTGGCACTATTAGAGTTGTACTTGAAACAGACGCGGCACCAATTTACTCTCATGCAATGGGAGCCGTAGTGCTTAGAACTTGGAAAGTGCTTGGAAAGATCGTGATGGTGGAATCGGACAGCCAAAACATTTCCAACAAAAACATAACTCAATCACATCGCTTCCGTCATCAGACGTTACGTTCGTCCCATTATATTATCATTGTTGCGAGATCCGCCCATCGGTGTGCACCGGTAAATCGCTCATCTCGGCGTAGCTCGTGAATACCGCAACTTTTATCGTATTCCAGGTTACTATGGCCAATCAAAACATGTCCGTAGTCATGAGACTACAATTTAGTCTAAAGGCCATAAACCACCCGGAATACTAACCTTTGCGACATTTACGCCTATCTCGGCCTGCTATCGTCGGAAAATTCAAAATCTCATTAACCGCTGCGGTGACACAAGCCTTTCTCTGAAGCAGTGCCGACATGGTCCCGCAACAGTCCGGGAGGAGTCCCGCACGAGTAGAGCCAAAGTTGTTTTCATACTTTTTTTGGCACTGGCGGAGGATCGTTGCTGTTACGCAAACCATTATTCCAAAGAGCGCTAACGCGGTGACTCGAGGACAGCGGATTACCGCGAAACTGCAGTCCAGGGACCGCGGAAACACATGATGGGTCCTGGCAGAGTATCGTTACACGAATACGAGCCTTCCTCGCGGGTAGTACCGACGCGGTACCGCAACGATCCCGGCGTAGTCCCGGTAAATCGCTCATATCCGCATAGCTCGTGAATACCGCAACTTTTATCGTATTCTAGGTTATTAAGGCCGATCAAAACATGTCCGTAATCATAAGACTACAATCCAGTATAAAGGCCATAAACCACCCCGGAATACTAACCTTTGCGACATTTACGCCTATCTCGGCCCGCCATCGTCGGAAAATTCAAAACCTCGCAATTTCAATCTCTCATCACAAA
>JAPYYZ010006704.1:0-11992 GCA_030522705.1 Eretmocerus eremicus | reverse complement strand
TAATCAATTTGAAATAAAACAAAACGATATTTCGAAAAAGTAGCTCCAATCCTCCATGAGTATTGGTAAGATGCACAGCTGTGTACAATTTCCAAGTGATCCGCGTAAAGCTCTCGGGGTGTTTTTGTTTTTAGTGCAGTTATAATACGTTTTTGCTCTATAAACATGACCACTCTGAAGGCTTTCTGTGGTTCACTCCAAATTTTTGCACAGCGCTGCATCTTACCAAGATGCAGAGAGGATTAGAGCTACTTTTTCGAAATTATTTTCTGTTTTATTTTAAATGAATGTATGGTAGATGTCGGTAAAGCAGGGCTCTTTTTTCACCTTGAGAATAGATATACTTATTCAATGGAATGCATCAAGGATTTTTAGTGATAAGCGTTATGAACTTCAATAAACAAGCCTGCCCTTCAGTTTCCCAAAGAGTCAAATAAAGCGCTGGATCGCTACTTTTTGATATAAGATCGGACATCAAACTTTGCCAATGACTTGAAATTTGCGAGATTTTCAGCGTCAATTTTGATGCCAGTTTCGAACATAACGACGACAATCGCAATTCTCGAATCAGAACTTAAATCGGAAGAAGTAGCTCCCTCGCTAATCACTTCTGATTTTTTATTATTTACTTTCGCGTATCCTCGCGGAAGATGATGCAAATTTGTGCTTGATCGCAGATTTCAGTATTTTTGGACTGTAATCATCGAAAGTCTCGATAACTCAAACTCTCGATTCATGCATTCAACCTCTTCCCCTTCACAATTCAAATCATCTCGCATTTTCCCGATGTACGATTTTACCAGCCTCAACAATGATCAGTCATTATACTGTGCAAAGCGGGTTATCATGCGCTCGACGAGGTGTGACCAAAGTTGCTTACACCGCAAGCCCGGGATATTTTTGTATCTTGACGTTTTCTCGGAGTTATCACGAGAGAATTCAGAGCCAGTGCGCGATAAGGATAATTTTCGTCAGGATTAAAACGTGACGATTCCTTCTGCGACGCTCATCAAACACAGCCGCTTTCTTTTGTCGCTGTATCGCGCGCGTATACAACTTATATAGAAACATTCGTTAGGAAAATAACTTTCATGGTTTGGTCAATGGGAAACGTCGTCAATGC
This sequence comes from Eretmocerus eremicus, assembly GCA_030522705.1. Classification (NCBI taxonomy): domain Eukaryota; kingdom Metazoa; phylum Arthropoda; class Insecta; order Hymenoptera; family Aphelinidae; genus Eretmocerus; species Eretmocerus eremicus. Next base: position 10,869 of record JAPYYZ010006704.1, on the reverse strand, counting down.
TCCAGGAGGTACATCGCGAGTTGAGAAAAGAACCGTGGATGGTAGATATTTCGCATCGATACGAGAGATTAGGCCAAGCGAAGCCCAAATCGAGGGATCCTGGGAGGGAATGGAGCGTCGAAAAATCGAAAAATGTGATATGAAATCGGGCGAGGTCAGGAATGATCCAAACTCAGATGTATAGTAAAGAGTTGCGAGTCAGCGTATATATATGGTCGATTCCGTTAAATAATAATCGAAAATGGAGAAATATTCCTAGTCCAGCATTTTTCTATGGTGTGATCTATCGAAAAGAGAGTGGCACATTACTTTTGGCTTGAAAAATTCTTTTCCTCTCGGCTCCAGACTATCAAAAATAGCCAAAATGTCCGTATCGTGGCAGAAAAAACTGTTCCTGGAAACGATGTCCGTATATCGTGGCTCAATAGTTATCGAATACAACTCGTTGAAGATGTCCAACAAAATTTTTTTCCGGTTAGTCTCACTATGAAGAAGTGTCCTGTATTCGGAAAAGTTGATCCGTCATCACTAGCCCTCGCAAGAATAATTTTTCATGTGAAATTGATGCATATTTCTCAATTACAGAAAGTCGCTACAAAAAGTGAACTGAGAAATTCTACGGTCGACCCATCGACTTTTCCAAATACAGGACACTTCTTCAGGGTGAGGCAAGTTGTATTCGATAACTATTGAGCCACGAAACAGATATCGTTTCCAGGACCAGTTTTTTCTGTCACGATACGGACATTTTGGCAAGTTTTGATCGTCTAAAGACGAGAGAAGAAGAACTTTTCTGGTCAAAAGTAATGTGCCACTCTTTTTTCGATAGATCACACCATAGAAAGATGCTGGACTAGGAATATTTCTCCATTTTTGATGGTTACTGACCCCGGAAAGCTCATCGTGCAGTTTTAACGGAATCGACGATATATATACTTTTGCTGCTTGTAACTACGAGGCGTGGTATATAAGTTATCAACTAAGACGCTCTGTTGTAACTTACTCCATACAGCACCAGTGCAACCATGCGGACGAAAAAAAACGTTGGAGTAAATCCGTTCTTACAGAGACCGACACATAGCGATTATTACCGTTTGAGCGATACATCTACTTGTGAATTGCGTCTCTGCAGTATGGTAGTAGTGGGCGCGTAAAAATTCCATTGAGCCGTTATCTAGTTGTGGACCGACGAGAAAACAGTTCTATCATTGGTCGTGTCAATGCACGAAGTCGCGAGGGGAAATTGATACCGGGGCCTCAATTATCCGTTCATTGTCGGATACGAGCCTCATTATCATTATCTTTAGATTTCGGAACTTTTGAACTGACCGAGAGCTGTCCCACACGCGATGCAGGAAAAATCCACACCTTCTTCACATCGCGCAACAATTTCACCAAGTTGTCGATTAATCATGAGCCGGATGCTGAGAGACCCGAATTTAGATACATCCGCCTGTAGTTGCCCCTTTTGAATATGCAAAGATTACATTTACGTATTCTTTTGACGCGATTTTGTTGAATATTCTTGTAGTTGCTTGGGCATCATTTGTCGTGTGTGTGTGTGTGTGGTATATTCGTAACTTTAGAAGGGGTAATGGATTTACACCCCTGGGATCCTCGGTCTCAATGTGATTCCAATTATTTCACCATTCAGCTAAAAAAGAGACAAGCCTTTCGAGTGTTCACAAGCAATATACTCTCTGAACTTGAAGAGATCTCTTTGATTCAAACTACACTTGATTTGAGTTGAATTTCAACCACTCCAATTCCATTCAAGTTTAAAGCTTTGAGTAGATCTGATTCAACAACTGGCATTGAGTTAAATCCCACTAAGAATCCCAGCATGAGTATACTATCGATCAAGATTTCTCTCATTCCCAAGAACTCAGTTTTCTGACCATCCAGAGTTTGTTGAACCGATAATCCAGAGTCAGTCGTGAATATTCATACAAGGTGAGGATTTCACGTGCGGTCCATCATTCATTCTATAAATTTGTCTTATCACTATTCGAGTCCATACTAATCATAATCGCGTCTTCTTCATTAACGAATGCAGTTACGTTTTCTACAAGAACGAAACTCATGAGCGAATGCATGTTGAGGAATGCGTATGACTGATGTCGTTTTGAGATTGGAATTACTAACTTAGACTGTACAAGCCATAGTTCGTGCTTTCTTTTTATCAATCTCGTAAAAAATGACCATAACAACCCGATAAATGGACAGATCTGGATCAGGATGATGTAAAGACAATTCGACTTTTTGAAAAACCGAGTTAGCACTTTGGGTGTTACTCAGACTGTTTATCATCTTTCAGAATGATTTTCTTGGAAACATGCAGATGGACTATTTATCAACATAGTGCCGAAGGACTTATTCAGAAAGGTAACGATCAATCCGAGTAGCATCCAAAATAATGACTTGGTTTTTCAACAAGCCAAAATGTAATTATACCGTTCTGGTCCGGAGCCGTCCATGCGATGCTGCCCACAGTCGCGTCTCGAGCGCAACGCACGTGCCGGTCGCGGGGCACCTCGCCAGCCCTCGCCGCGGTTTCCACACTCTAAATCAGGGTCTCCCTCGGCAGCCGCACTATAAAAAGAGCTCATGCCGACTCGAGGCCTCCATCCCTTTTTTCCACTCTCATTCTACTCTCACCGATGACTCACCTCGGTCAACCCTTCCCGTTCTCCTTTTTCACCCTTGAAAGTGTACTATCTCCTCGTAATCCACTGGTCCATCGACCCTCCAAAGCCGCTCGGTAAATTTGCACAGGTATCGCAGAGCCGAGCCAGTTCTGCCGACTCTGTCGGGGTCGTTTTGGCGCCTCCGCAAAAATATACACGAGACGCGTGGGCCAAATTTTAGCCGAGGGTGCTGGCAACTAAAATTCGACGCGTGTGCTATGTATAGGTACCGGCTATGCGATCGAAGCGAAAAAGCGAACGGCCGGGCCGAGACTGAGCAGCGCGTCCGCCAGCTGAGAGACGAAAACCGGCAAGACTCGCGCGCCGCGAGACGCAAAGTAATATCCCCACTTTCGAGAGCGAGAGTGTCGCTCTGCAGCTCTGCATCTATCTATATATTTGAGCCGGGAAAAAAGCGATTGGGCGCGAGACACGTGCTCTTAAAGTTATCGATTTATTTTCGGGGGCAGTGGTGTGCGTGTTTGTGGGTGACCAGGTCGATCGCGTCGACTCTATGTGCGATGATGATTATCCTTTCCAGCACGGAATTATATTTCTGCAGATGAGAAAATTTTTTTTTCAATTGGGAAATGTTATTTGGGTTAAAACTTACAAGTAGAGGATCAACCTTGCGGATCACGGATTTGGCCAAAACTTTTGGAATCATCTTATTTTGGTAAGAAATGAAGGAATCCCAGAGGGTTTAGTCCCATAGGCCCTCCCTGCCGAGATACACCTACAGACATTAGCATTGCCAGTATATCTATATATATATGATTTTTTAAACACAGGCTTATATGGGCAATGCTAATGTTCACGCCTGTATCCCGGAACAGAGGGCTTATTAGCATAAACCTTCTGGGATATCTTCATTTCTCACCGAAACAAGATGATTCGCAGAGTTTTGGCCAAATCCGTGATCCGCAAGGTTGACCCCCTACTTCTGAGTGGAGTAAGTCAACATTGTAGATTTTTAAAATTTTAGATTATTTACCTCTAGCAGGCGTGAATAAAACCAGAACTTAATTCCTGTAGAATTTTAGTTCTTGACAGCTAAAGTAAATTTTTGAATTTTTTCAGATTTTTCCGTGGAGCAATTTGAAATTCATCGGCAATCCATTGTTACCCTATACGTCCATAATTGTGGACACAGTCGTTTGTTTGGGAAGTTTTTGGTATTCCTCGGGATTTTCTGATCGACCATTTCTTGTAAAATTGGCTTATGAGCGAATATGTCACCTGCGTAGATATCCACGTTTGGTAGAATATATTTGGCTCCCAGATTCAGTACATACGGTAGAAGAATCTGAGGACACTGTTGTAACCGATTGGTCTTCAATAAATGAACCGGTGCTACGCTACTTCGACTTCTGTAAAATTTCTGGAGAAATCAAACTCGTATGGAAGAGCATCCATACTACGTCGCGACGGATTGAATTTTATATCAGGATTTAGCAATATATTCGCATGATATTCGCAATATATTACGAAATTTTGGGAAAAAATTTTCATCCAAAAATGAGCAACATTCGCAATACATTGAATAGTGAGCTTTGGCGCCATATTGCGGAAATATTGGCGCTATAGATTGCCAATTTTCTTGTAATGTATTGCCAATATACGTTGCCAATATATTTCGGGTATATTGCGCCAATGTTTTAAATTTTCATGCGGGGTCCCCTGTGCCATGGGCTGAAAGACTAGGACATCTCTTTATTTATTCGTTATTGTGGACGCGACATACACTCTCTCTCATTTCTCTGAATTTCGCCTCCAAGTTGTGCCATAAACCTCCTCATCAGGTGCGTTCAGCTCATCACACGAATTTTCACCAATGTTCTCTAAGTATAGTCTTATCCATTCGCAAAACTCCTCTGGATTGGATAGTGCTGAAAAAAACCTTGATTCAGATTGACTGATAAAAGTCATCCTTTTATTTTTTAAGCTTCAAAGTACCGGAAAGCCACTGTAGTGGCTGAAATTCGCGAAATCCGTTCATTTAAGTCTATTTTGCGCATCTTAGAAGGTCAAAAAATCACATGTAGTCTCAGAATTGACAACAGAAACATATCTGTTGGCCTGTTATGATCCTCAACATCCCTGTCGTTGATGACGAGCAGGATGAGGGTGCTTTGAAGTCATCTTTGAGGATTCTGGGCTCAGTTCTTTCAATCACTCTTAAACCTTATTTCTAACATATTCAAGGCAATAATTGTGATCTGGAGACCTAGTTTGACGATGAAATATTGACTATGGACAACTAGATTCCCGACAAAGGTTATACTCGGACGAGGATATCAAAATTATTTTTGAGGGATTATAAGAAATTCTTCCCCAATTATACCCGCCATCATGTATATTGAGAATGATCTCCAGGTACATATGTTACCATCAAGTTCCATATTTAGCTCCAACTTAGATACCCAGCTCAAATGCTACAACCATCTCACAAAATCTCCCTCGTCTATGATTACACCCATGCTCCCGAGTCATCAGTGACACCGAGATTTATAAAAAGTCACGTAATATTATATTTCCATCGTCTTAAAGTTGTGCGCAATATCTTAACCCAATCGCCACAGAAAGTGAACTAACTTGATTTTGATTTTGGGCGGTTCTTGCTCCACCATCCAAGATCGAAGAGCCACTATGTAGTGGCCTAACTCTTCATCGACAATTAACCCATAGCCAATCCATAATTTAGACGACTCTGGACTAGACCAGTGTACGCTCTTTGTGACTTTTCGAAAAACGGAGTCAGCATCTTGGTCGCTTCACAGGCTGGTAATTATCTTTCCGGTTAATGCGCAGAGCATAACGATAAAAGCTAGTCCAACTGTATAGTCCCGATAGATGATTACTAGACCAAATGGCGCCCAAATTACTAAGTCGGTTCTTAAAGAAACCGGAACGGACTTATAACATCCTATGAGGTACTCCTCTCACTCATTTTCTTAGATAAATACTGTCTGCTCGATTCTAGTCCCTCATAAATAAATGTATAACTTTGATTATGATCTTACTTTCATGGATTGCTCTTTGCAAGTTCAGCTCAGCAGTAACTGCAACCGTTTGGTCAAATTCCATCGGATCTTCAGCCGCTGCACAGTAAGAACGGTCCCCAATTGTCTCCTCCACAATCGGTGTCAACTCATTTGGTGTAAATTGTGGTTGCGGACCTGCAGAGTGAGAAAATATGAGATTTAGATCCTTTCATTCGTACTCACTACAATTTGCTGACTATAACACGAATTTCTGACTCCGAAATAATGTCCTGAATGGATCAGAAGTGGTGAAATATTCTGAATGGATGAGATAGTTTTAACGTTCGGAAAACCGCGGAAAATGGTGTGCATTAGATGTGGAAGATTCTGGATATTATTCTTCAGATGGAATTTGATGCGGAAGTCTACCAAAGAGAGGCATGGTGGTATAGAAAGAATGAAACGAATAGACGTAGTGTACAGAACTGGTTGTAGTATTTGTCATTCCGTTTATGAGGGTGGGGCTGAAATTGCAGACGTTACCGTTGGTGAGTCTCAAAGTGAAAGTGAGACGAATTCTAATGCGAGAGGGTAGGAACATGAATTAAATTCCAAGGAAGTCAACATTTTAGATAGAATAATAATCGGCACAAAAGAGTATTATTTGAGATGATCTACACAAGATCAGGAAGCCATATAATTATCAAAAAAGGAAATACCCGAGATCTGCATCCCTTCTCTGCTATTTTATTGTCTAAATTGGAAAGCAAAGGTAGACAGGCAATTTCAGATGTAAAAAAACAACCCACAACTCGTGTTGTGTATGGCAAGAATAGTGTCAATTCATCCAAGAAAAAAACTGTGTCACGACGAGGGTTGAATGAATTCATGCTACTACTTTAAAGAACTGATCCATTACATATGGACTATGAGAAATTGATACGTCATCGTTATCCTGTACATTCGACCAATAACTAGTATGACTGTAGCGCAATTTATAGAGGCATTGTCATTTTCTCATTTAGCAGCTATGATTAGCCCCCAATGTTTGATCGTTCCACTCATTCAGACCGAAATTCTTTTACAGTCTTACATGAACTAGTAAATGAAGAATTTACATTATATTTGCCAAATTAGCATTCTGTTCAGAGTTTCGGGCAGAGGCTTCGGCATAACCCATGTGAGTCCGTGTTTAAAAATTGTATAATAGACAATTAGATAATATGTAAACTTGTATTAGTGAAGTTACTGGCAGCATCTTCAGACAGAGTGCACATTCATCAGAGATACTTTAACGAGTCTGTTAAAAAATTTTGAAGAAGATTGGTGACTGGGACTCCGTAGTTTCTTTGGTTAGGCTAGACTCATTCATTATTGGGTCTGAACCTCTGTTTTAAAATGTCGCCATTATCTTCAATGAATTGGTTAACATTGGTCGATCACATATTCTGATGCAGTAAAGATTCGCAATACTGGTGATATTGATAAATAACCAACTGATAATAGCGACCTTACTTTTCTCATATTGGTTCTGCTCATTCATTTGTGAAATAACAATTCATGATGTTATAGTATGAGATAGAGATACCGAGAGAAGAAGAAGAGATCGGTTTGTGATCAAATTCATCAACTCTTCGATATAAAAAAAAGATGTGTGAAGTATGTCTTATGTTTGAACTTCGGAGAGAGCGCTCAATGTACATAGGTTCACTCGTATGTGGTTTTATTCGGTATGGGACAGTAGAGTGCTCCCGACTTGTGCAGGTGCCCAATATAAGGAGTGCCTAATATAGAGAAAAGAATCCTCGTCAATATTCATTAGATGGACATGATCTTTTCTTATTCATTCCTCGCATTCTCTTTCAAGACCAAATAATTAGCCTGGTTGCAGTATCTATTGAGTGATGTATCTCATGTTCAGTGATTGGAATTCGAATAATGCAGTGAAATCCTAATCAAACACAGAGGTATGAAGAATAATTAGCTTAAAATTTTGATCGAACCACCTGGTTGAATAAATGTATCAAAATCGCTGTTGAAAATAATGTAATCATTTTTAGTACTACGTACAAGTATTGAGCTGGTGGTTTGATTAAGATTTGCCACAATTGTATTTAACGTGTTCGATTTGTATGACCCTCTATAGGAGTCGCAATGTTTTTCCTAGTCAGCACATCAACAAAAATAAATAACGAATCGGACTGGATGATGCAAGCCTTTCCACTTATACAGGTGGAAAGCTCCTAGAGTCTGCACCTAGAATCCCATTTGTGAGTTCACGAACCCTTACCTGCTAAACGAGCATGGACTTCAGGCTCCTGTAAGGCTTGGCCTTGTTCTTGAATACTCATGTGATTCCTTGAATCGTTTCCCCCCTCGGAAATTCCAGCACTGATAACACCCGAAGCAGGTCCCAGATCAGTATGCGAATTCTTTTGATGTCTCCTCAAGTGACTTTGTCGATTGAAGCATTTTGCACAATGCTCGCATGGAAAATGGCCTCCTCCCGAATGGACTATCAAGTGTCGATCACGATTCCATTTCGAACTGTAGGTGGCACCACAGAGCTCACAACTGAAGCGTTTGTTATCTGTATGCGTTTTCAAGTGTCTATTCAAGGCAATCTTGTTCTTGAATTTTTGGCTACAAAAATTGCACTCAAAGGGTTTTTCATTTGAATGTCCCGACATATGTCTTGTCAGGCTTTTGGTCGTTTTGTAGCATTTGCCACATTGGTCACATAGAAAGGGGGTTTCATTCATATGCATTCTTCGTATGTGCATTTTCAAGTACACAGAAGTTTTGAAACTATTAGAGCAGAGCTCACAAGAGATGGGTAAGTCGTTCGTGTGAGCTATTTTTACATGCCTATTCCGATTGCTCCTGTGACGAAAGTGTCTGCCACAGATTCCACACGACCATTTCCTCGATGGAGAACACCTCCCAGGCCGCATTTGTTTTTTGTCCTTGTCAACTGAATCAGCTGTAAAGATCGAATGGATTTTCTAGAGCAACAATACCGACGATTGAAGGAACTGAGCTCAGTCTTCTTTCATACCTTCTAGGATTGGATCTGGGCCACTACACCCAAGAATTCAAAAGAGAGAGGAACGTGAGCGACTCCTGCGTCTTTCTTTCAGTATGAGAGAGTCATTCCGCCGAAACTTGCAGATTTCGTGTGCAGGCCTATGTACGGCCTGGTCTCTTTTACGTTTTAGGAGGGTCCCGTTTGTAACAAATTCGCGTATACTAAAGCATTGCGTTTTTGAGAAAATGGGGTTCCGTTCCAGAGGCTCTCCCGATCGTGTATATAAACTATTAAGCTTGTGGAAATAATATAACCTTGAAGTTTCAAGTTTTCCGAAAAATTCTCAACTTCAAACAATTGTAGCTCATAGGCAAAACATGATAGAGACATATATGAGATCGCCAATTGAAGGTCCTTCTAAGGTCCCTCAAACCTTTTCATGAAATTTGTTTATCTTTTATCTAGCTAGAGCTAGAGCACCTCGAAGATGACCGAAAAATCGCTAAAATTCGATTTTCTCGAGTGGGTTCTACGGCCCACTAGGCTCAATGCACGGATAATGGAGAATTTTTTTCTCAAAAGTCCAGATCCTAACAGGTAAAACACGTCGAAGTGCGTTGAAAAAAAAGGGCAAAGTGGGTCGGAGCTATGAACTATCAGAATAGGCTCAGAAAAGGGAGAAATGGTCCTTTTTTGGGCCCTAGGGACTGCCATAGGAATCGAAAGAATCTAATAAAAATTTTCTTGTAATATTTCACCACAGTATTGAAGGAAAGGTTTTCTGAAACTTTTTCCAGACCTCCCTAGTGACGGTCTTGTCCAGCTTACTTCTGAATTCCCCATATATTTTAATTCCGAAGAAAAATGTTTTTTTTTTTTTATAGAAAATGGCCCGATCATAAGAATTTTCTCATATACATGTGATTCTACAGCAGGGTCGTTATCGCAGCTTAGGTGGAGCTAGGGCTTATGAATCATTCGTGTCAGAAAGATATTCCTGCAGGCTAGGTGCCTGTATGCTATTTTCGCGTATCAGCTCATGAGAGGCGCTAACTTTGTAATAGGGAAGCGGGCGTCATCGGCGAAAGATGCGTGGTCGTGCGAAGCTAGAAGCTCGAAAAACTCAGAGGTAGACTTCAACTGGTATTCCTAATGATTCAAGTCCAGAATCCTGGTCGAACGAAATTATTCTCTGCGAATTCTCTGTGAATTCGCTATGTTTATGTGAAATTATTTCCAGCTTATTTTAAAACAGCATATTGAGTATCTATCTTTTCCTACTTTGGAAGGGATTCCCTATTTCATATCATGGATCAATTATTTTTAAGCAAAGCTATACTCACAAGTAATCAATTCGTTGTTTGACGTTGGATCTTCTGCCCAACTAGGCCCTGCTTCACACAAGAAACGTGGACTCTCCTCTGATATCTCATGCTCCTCTCGTGAGCCCGAAATCTCATTGCTCTCGAGCGGATCTCTACTGTTGGAGGTTGATGGTAACTCAGTTGTTGACTGAGTAGCTTGTCTACTTTCAATAAAATACTCCCTCAACTCCCCGGAACTGGGCAAAGACTCTTTTGCATCACCTATATTATGCAAAAGCCCATTATAGTTTAATAAGTTTGAGATGTTCATCGCGTACATGTGAGGAACCCAAAAGATAGCGCAGGGCCACTCTAAATATCATATCTTTTTAAATAGAATTAGCAGGCTTACGGATGTTCGAGAAGTGATATTGTTGTGAAAGTGCTCTTGTCCGAGCACACTGAGGCAAATTTAATTTGAGCCGTCAGTTCGGGTTATTTGAAATGAGCCGATACAGAGAGGGAGCTCTAACGAGACGAACTCTCTCCCATGAATTCTGATCTTAAACTAGCGCGTAGCGCAGAAGCCGTCTGCCCTCGTAGGGGGCAAGAGCAGCTCGAGTGGTGGGACGAAGGACAAATTTGAATTTACTTGGTTCTGATTGGTTGTTCTAGTAAAAATTCCACGAGCCAGAGACCCGCGGGTAGGGCTCCCCAAAGTCGTAAAATCGCGAGCGAGCTGGATAGCGAGAAGTCTCGGAGCGAGGGCGGCAGCGACTCTCCTCGCAAAATCGGGAGCGAGAAATTACACGCATTTCAACGCGTGTGAACGCGCAACTCGTGTGACAATTCGGGACCAAAAATTC
>JAPYYZ010006703.1:0-14566 GCA_030522705.1 Eretmocerus eremicus | reverse complement strand
ACGTGTCGTGCCGGCTGAGAGATGCAGGCGCCGCGATGAATTTTCTTCCTGTCCTGATAGAGTAGAAATTCAATTTATCATCGATTTCTCATACGAGACGGAGTTTTGAGCCTTGATCAATGTCACGATCAATCCCACGTCATGTTGATATCGCAACGGATGATTTGCGTAGCTTATACCTACAAATGAGTCATAAACGGGACATACGTTCGTATACATGTTTCTAATTTGAAAAGCAAATTGATGAAGTCTGACTTTTGAATTTGCTCTTGTTTACGCAAGTAGTGCTCGTAAAATCGATTTAAATAGAAGCATCGCCTTGAGCTTTTGTTCTCTGATCGATGGTCGTTATCCAAAATAGAATCGGCTGATGAAATTTGGATTTTGCTCAGAGAACTCGTAGAGGCCAATTAACAGAGCATAGTAGAAGGAGAGGAGCCAAATGAATGAAATTGGAGCCAAAAAAGAAAATCATCTCCGAGGATGAGATTAAGTCAGAGCAGCTGAACTCGATAAATTTGCAATACCTGGACCCGAAAAATACCCTCAAACCCTGCCTCTTTTAAAAACTGAAACTCATTCGATTTCCCACAACTTGATCCATCCCGTCGCAAAATCTAACGCCTCCAGCTCTGACGGTGTGGAGCGCAAAAATTTGTGGGCAATCGTAACTCTCTCCCTTTCTCGGATCGCAACGACAGTGGCTAGACACGTGCTTCGTCTCGCCAGCGCTTCCATACATTAGATATACCCATGTACACGTCTTTGCGGTGGGCCCGAGGCGAGAGGAGCCTCTCAATTACTAGCTCTGGGAATCGCATCGATCACGAGAAAAGCACGCGAACGATCGCCTGCGCGGGCAACTATGCTTTGCAAACATGCCTTTGACGTCTATAGAATGGTAAATATTGGGTGGAACTGTCTAGCTTGGGATTCAAATGTCACAGGCAATCGCGTGGAAAGATTCTTTTGCTACGTATGAGACAAAATGCTGGAACTTTGAGAATAGTTTCCTTTTGTTGAAAAAAGATGAAATCTAGAGCCGTAGAGTTTATTGGCCAGTGGTTTTTCTAGATATAGATCAGAATATAAGTAAAATGTGATATGGGCATAGGCAATTCAGTGGAAACTTCGATATTCGGAAATCAAAAACGTACCAACGTCACATCAAAATGTTGAGGGTTCTGAGATGGATTCTCCGATTCATCTGAACATGTAGACTGTAAAGAAGTCGGGCACTTGGGTATATATACCCTCATTCAGAATCACCCCCTGAGAATGAGAGCCGAGATATCGATAATTTTTGATAATAGTTCGCCCTTTCTCCGCTAGTCTAACTCTGAGCTTTGAATAACCATAAAAAAATTCATCAAACTGAATTTGTTCCACGTTGAAAAAGCTAAACTTTCAGCAATAGCGGTCAAAATTTACACCTGATATAACCCCGATGACTTACGCAATTGTTTTGAGAATAGAGATAGATTTTCCTAAATTCAACGTCTTCAAAAATGCCGGGGTTCTGAGATTCTACATCCACGTCCTTGAGAGACTGAGACTTGATTATTTCCGTAATAAAGAAACGTAGAAGATGGGAGGAACAGATCTCGTGAAGGTATCGACCTGAAAAAACGAAAATTACAGGGCACGGAACATTTTGATCTTATTTTCAATAACAACTTCTGAGGGCGATCCCGAACCGTAAATCTAACGATTGGGCCAAAAAAAGCACCAAAAATAAGTCGAAAATGAGTTCTTTGGTTTTCCGGACGTTTTGAGGGTTGAAACTAGGTGGTACACGAAATATCAAAGTTTCTGCGGAATTACCTATATACTTGCAATGCTAATGTTCTGGCCTTATGTCTCGAATACCATTGGTCAATAACGTCTGTGGCTCTAGATTTCATTTTTGGCACAAGAAAAAGACCATTCTCAAAGCTCTAGTCAAATCCGTAATCGGGATTTATGACACTTTTCTGGTGAGTAATTGTTCAGAGACGCCAATTCACATTCCACATCTATCCATGTACGGGATAGATTCGAACTTCCCATAAATTGACGTGTAAATCAAAATGGAATTGATACCACCAGGGAAGGGTTACACTCCGGACTATCAAAATAACTTGAATTAAACTAACCATTCTTCTCTGTTACACCGTAATATATTCAGATTCATGAATTCATGAATAATGATGTGAAAATTTTAGTTGACGCCGCATGCTCAGACATTGCTCAAAATTCATAAGATTCAAAGTCTGGATACATGCCCTATACGTCTTATCTTTTCTTTCATTCGACTTCATCTACTTCGTGGATTATTTGATTCATCACACTCCACGTGGTTATCACTGACGTCAATAAAAAAAAGGCTTGCTGCCGTCAAAGCAGTGCATCGGCGTTGAAGTATTCGTGAAATTAGATAAAAAATGTATTGTTTGGATCAAACAATCTTATCTCGAGTGGATTTGGTTAGACTTAATTGTGGGAAATTTCGGAAACAAGTTACTCGTTTACCAGGACATAGCTGTTCACGTATTTCAGAGTACCAGTATACATTGTACATATGTAGCGGGTCGAAGCGTCAAATATATAAACGGCGCATTTTCAGTTCTGGATACAGTTGTTAATCGTTGAATCTAACGTAGTAACTCAAGTTCGTCAGAATCGGAACTGGTTGAAAATTCATTTCTATACAAGAATATCATACTTCAAAGATGAAAACTCGAAGAATTCTTTTGTGCTCCGTGCTTGTAACTTGGGCAGCACTGGGTGATTGCCAGGACCCGTGGAAAAAGGTATGGTAAGTGGGTGCCGGTGCCCAATCTGACATTATTCGGCGTAACAGGTTCCTTTAATTGGGGTAGGCGAGGATTCGAGAAACAAACGAGTAGCATTTCAAAGAGAAAAAATGTAAATGGGAGTCGTGCATCGCGTAGATGGAACTTGGGGATCAACTTACGCAAAAACTTCAATGATTTAGCTCAAATGAGGATTGCACGGATACTTGTTATTGTCTAACTTGGATTTGTCAACTCGTCGTTTAGCCCAAATCGAAAAAGTATTCGAGAGTAATGGGAATTACTTGATCGCAAGTACTTCCTAACCTATCAAATAGGCAGATATTTAGGATCTTTTTACTCGAATACAATTTCGATTTGGGTCAAGCGTTGTGTTGACAAATGCAAGTTAGACAATAACAAGTATTCGTCAACTCCTCGTTTGAGCCAAATTATTGAAGTTTTTGCGTAAGTTATCTCAAAGTTCAGATTGCACGGCTCCGGTATCGCTTGAGGAGAATAAAATAAGTTGACCGTGGGCACCTTTTTCCAAGGGGAACCCAATCGTGTAATTATAGAAAGTTCCTGCCAAAAGATACTGTCGAAGGTTTAACAACTGTTATATATATATATATGCATGTAGGTGTATATACAGACCTTTTCAAGCTCCACTACTCATGTTTTGTTTGCTCTCAAATGAAAGATTCTTGGCTTTAATCGTGCATACTTCGAGCTTCCAACTTCCGGCCACTGTCCGTGATATATGTATCTCGACTATAATCTTTGGATTTCCCTCACCGCGTTGGAAAAGGACTGCAATCGGATGAAAGCCATCAAAGGCCCGGTGAGAAATGCGGGCTGCCAAGGGTGTGAGTTCGTCGACCACGCTTACCTGCATGGATTTTGCGGGGGTGAACTAACGAATTTCGTGGCAGATGCGCAGGTGCGTTTAATGGGATCTTGCGACATCTCGGAAGCATGCTCACGCGCCGGAACGCCTACAAAGCCACAAAATGATACGTAAGTGCAAATCTTGCCTCATATTTGGAAAATCTGGGTCCAATTTAACGAAATCAAATTCCCCAGGAAGGGATTTCCCACATTTTGATTGATAACTTTGAATAATAACGTTTGCTATTGATATGGTTCAGATTTGACTTCATCGTTGTTGGTGCGGGTGTAGCTGGATCCGTGCTCGCTAGGAGATTAAGCGACAAGAAGTATTCTGTTTTGTTGCTGGAAGCTGGACCAGAAGAGCCAACTATCGCATCTGTTCCTGGATTCGCATTTCATTCGATTGGATCCGACGTTGACTGGCAGTACAAAACACAAGGCCAGCCGAACCCTACATTTTGCCGAGGTTCGCATGTTCAGAAACCCAATTGATGCACAAAATAGAAACGTTTTTCAAACTTTTCTCAAACGCTCCACACACGTTCCCTCACCCGAATGTACGAATTTCACTTAGATTCAATCACTTATTCATCAACAGAGAAAAAGAATAGATCATGAAACAATTGCGGTTCACATCAGGGATGCAAAATGACACTAGCCATACCGCAAACTATGATGACTTGGGACAGTCCAGGGATGACATCGGGCACTGGTAGTTTTGGCTGTCACGTTTGACTGGTTCATCCTAAAGTATCTTGTAGCAGTTCATTTTAAAGATACAGCATAGAACTTCCTAATGAGCCCTTGCAAGATGCTCTGGGATAAACCGATCAAAAGTGAGAGCCAAAATAATAAGTGGTCAAAGTTACCTCAGGCTATGCACAGTCGCCCCAGTTTGCGGTATATTGATTCATCATTGAATTGCATTGCAATGACAAGATCTAGTTTTATCTGATAAACTGATTCTCCTCAGACAAAGGCGGAGAGTGCTATTGGCCTCGAGGGAAGATGGTCTCTGGTACTGGTGGTATGAACGGTATGATGTACATTCGAGGTCATCCATCCATATACGATCAGTGGGCGGCCGAAGGTAATCCAGGATGGTGTTATAATGAGGTCAAAAAGTATTTTGAGCGAGCAGAAAATCGTCTACATAAAATGAGTCGAAATAATAGGGACCGCAATCGATTCAATAATGGTGGAAACATAGAAGATCACCCATTGATCCTTGGTCAGTTTCCCCACCGTCCAGCTTTCGCCGATGATATCTTGCAAGCTGCTAGAGACTTGCATTACAAAACTGAAGGAATAGTGCCGGGTGTTGAACCAGGGGTCGTTATTCCAGAATTTACCACCAAAGACGGAATGAGAAATAGCCCGGCCAAGTAAATATAATACATTATAGATTCTTAATTTTCAGATTTTTCTTTTGTTTTACGAATTGCGATGGAAGCTTATGTCTTATGTATACTTTTGTCATCATTAACATTCTATTGAGAATGATATTTCCTGATCATTGATGCATAAGGGTAATCTCGTCGCACATGTCATTCTTTTCTTCCTTGGGATCTCATTACCATTCAAACTACAGCACTTCATAATACACAAATCAATCAATTTGAATTAAAATATCTCCTAGAGGTTCTACATTACAAGTTGTCTGCTATGAATTAGGGTAATGGGAGATTCCGGAATGAAATCGGTATCGCGTGCTATATAAATCGACGTAGAAAATGGTCTCCCAAATTCCGTAGAAATTGTGATGGTTTTTAGAATTGCGGGAGGTAAACGCCCATAAGAAAATAGTAGATTACATCACTGGAGGCGGAAGGCGAGTTCGGGCCCTAGGACGTGTTGTCGACCGAGCGCAGCGAGGGAAACATGTCCTAAAGGCCCGGACGAGCTCTTCCGACGGAAGTGATGTGAAATTTTTCACCATGAGAGCCGCAAAAAGGGGAGGAATGTCCGATTTTGAGGTTAGAGTAGTGAAAAATTATTTACTACAAAGCAAGGATTTGGAGTGCATCTGATATTTGTTGAATTCTCCAAATATTCTCCCATTTTCAATAACTGACTCAATTTGTATCGCTACATGTCGCTCGATGTGCTAGCCTCTTACGCCAAACAATAAGAAAATACTCATCACATCCCGTTTAGACCCATTGGGGTGTACTGCCATTTAGGAAAATGTTGAGATTGTGACCAGAAAAGATCAACAAACAAGAAGATCTGAATATTTTGTAATAATTGATTTTCAGAGCATATTTACGGCCAAAATCCAATCAGAAGAATCTTCACGTGTTGACCGGTGTTCACGTTAGCAAAGTTTTGACAGCAGAATATTCCCCCGGAAAATCCATGGCATATGGTGTAGAGGTCATAAATCAGTCCGGACAGCGGAGTATTTTCACAGTTTATAAGGAAGTGATACTATCGGCCGGTGCCATTGGCTCACCACAAATACTTCTCCTGTCTGGTATTGGCCCAAAAAAAGATCTCAAGAAACTCAATATTCCCGTTATTCAAGATCTACCAGTGGGCAGAAACTTACAGAACCATGTCTCCATCGGAATTGGGGTGAGCGAAACGAATTTTCTGTACCTTTCTCGCATACTCTGGAGAGCAGCTCATTGATATGGCTTGCTTTCATTTAAAGCTGATTTTCTTCGGTTTCAATTAATAGATCTTCAATGAATATGAATCAAAAGCGCTTGCAAGGGTGTATTTTGGATAACTCATACTCATTTCACAATGAGACCTATTGAGTATAACTACAATATCACATACAATTAACCTCAAGCTTGAACTGGAAAACGAGTCAAATTATGAGTAATGCTCTATTTTACTTGTTTTCAAGTGTATTCAATCGTACTCCTTCTGTTAACAATTTTTATAATGCATCCATGTAAATCTGTTTCAATTCATCAAGTATCAAGATTGTGATGGACTTTGTCAATTATTTCTCGTTACATACTATCTGGCCTGGTTCGCTGTATCTAATAATCTATTATGATGATTCGCTTTAAGGGAAATTTACTTGCATTGTGGAACCAATCTTTTGTTGATGAGTAAAAAATATCCAAGACTTGAAATTTATGCTTTTTCTAAGATATATATCGAATTTGTATACATTTTAGATGACCATTGAAGCTGATAATCATGACCCACTCACGGCTGATTCATTGGAAACTTTTATGTTCAATAAAACCGGGCCCTTGGCAAGTACAGGACTGTCCCAAGTTACAGCTTTCTTCAAAAGCCCTTACTCGGAGAATGGTGTGCCCGATATACAGTCATTCTTCGATGGTTTCCCACTTGGCTGCCCGAAGACAGGGTTGGGAGACGACTGTATTGACAAAAAAGACGCAAAGTGCCAAGCTCGTCACCATATAACAGCTAGACCGACAGTAGCTGTAACAAGAAGCAGAGGATATCTGGAACTGAAATCCAAAAATCCACTAGACCATCCCAAGATCTATCCTAATTACTTCGGAAATTATCGAGACATGGCTATTCTGATAGATGGCATTCACAAAATCTTGGATTTTGCAAATACACCAACAATGAGACGTCGCAAGATGAAAATAGATGACAAGCGCCATCATTCATGCTCCACGTAAGAAAAATTTCTCACCAATTGCGTTCGCCTAATCTCAACGAATGACAGTATTGGAGAGTTTTGGAATTCGTCATGCTAAGGCATTTTTTCTTTGCTTCCAGGCACAAATTCGGCACAAATGAGTATTGGGAATGCTTCATCCGAGCGGATACCGGTCCGGAGAATCATCAAGTTGGGACTTGTAAAATGGGTCCTGCTGGAAATCCCGAGAGCGTCGTCAATCACGAACTCAAAGTTCATGGCGTACATAATCTTCGAGTTGCCGATGCCTCAATATTCCCTGTCATCACAAACGCTAACACAATGAGCCCGACGATTATGGTAGCTGAGAAAGCTGCTGACATGATTTCCAATGATTGGGCAAAGATAACGGGATGCATTCATGGATCGACAAACAGACCTAAACAACAAAATCCGGAATTCCAAAACAGATTTTCTCACGGGGGCAATCATAAGACATTCTTCCCACACGGTCACCCTCAAGAGACGCATGGTTGGAGGAATTTTGGATTCCCTCAAAAGCCTCAAACGAGCTTTGGTCCGGCGAACACTCCACTCGAATTCTCTCGATGGAACTTTGGTGAATTCAAGTTCCCAACCAAATTTCCCAATGAAAACTCTAATCCCGATCCGTTTTTTGACTTCTGGAAGGAAAAATAAGATCCAAGCCGATGGTTCGTTACTGAGCGAAAACAATTATGGGAATCAAAACTTGAGAAAATTGCGTGTTCCAACGTATATTTGACATCGATGCTATGAATTTTCCATGATGATGTGATTTCAATGAGAATAGAATAGAATAGAATATGACTTAATTCGTCATCAGACAAAAATTTGAATACATGATATAATAATAATACATAAGTACGAGATAATGTCATGCAAAGATAGAGCTACGGAGAAAAATTCTAGTCACATTATCAAAAAGATTTTAGTGGATGTCAAAGCTCTATAAGTATATCTTACCGAAATTCATGATAAAATCACCAAATTCACAATAGAGCTATGCAATATTTCGAGAATGTAACTCCAGACGGTTATGTGTTTGATAGAATGCATCACTATGCAAAATTTCAAAGTGGTCCATGGTAAATCCTTACAGTGGTTTGGTTAATGAATAACTGGAGCTTTGAGGCATTAAATGATCAGCACGGAGCACTCAAAATTTTGCTCAGCGTCACATTCCATCAATACGGATAACCATTTGGAGCTACATTTTCGATGTATTGTATGGATTAATTTGAAATGGATTTATTATGAATGTCACCGAATGAGGGCTTTGAAATGCTCTTGATTGAAGTTACTCTGATCCTGGCATCTTTCTCCCTTTGAAGCATGGTTGAAAATACCAATAATTCCATCAGGAATATTATCACTCTTAGATCCGCAGAATCTCTGTCAGTGCGTGAACAGAGATGGCGATTCAGACGAATCTCTTCCGAACAGACCCCACCGTACCAGCGTTCTCAAGATGTCTGCAGAATAAATTACTTGAACATTGTAATCGAAAGGTTACAGGATAAGGATTTTCAAGTAAAAACGATCTTTGTAGAAAGGGCGTCTCTCCTAAACGTACCTCTTCTGCATGAAATTAAATCTACACGCTTTTTCGACATGAATCAAGTTGGACACGAGAAATTAGTGCACCCAATATTTTGCACACATAAATTTTGGGTGCTGTAAAAAAATTCATGATGAAAGTCGTAGGATCCCTGCACAGATAATTTCTACATAATGCGAGTTCGACACAATTAATCTACACTCATTCATTCAAATACACCAGCTTGGAGCGCATCATTCCGTGAACACTGCGTTGAAAGCGGTGCTGAAAATGAAAACTCCAAAAGAATTAGAACTATCATTTCTGCACACTTACCTACACAGAGTAGTACACTATGCACGCGGATTTTTCAACACAAGTGTCGAACGAAGGATTTTATCAATTCATTATTTGCTTTGGAAATAGTTCGCTTTTGTGGAATACAACTTTTCTGTATATTGTATGGACTATGTAGGACCCTTGAGTCCTTAGTCGAGGATAAATATCTATCCACCTATCTAATTTAGAAATCGCAACTTTGGACATAATTTTTAGATATTTGTGCTCTGAGATGTCGTATAAAAACGCGTGCGGAGGGTAGTTTTGGCACGAAGGACTTGCAAGACTCGCTTCGTTTATGTGACAAACTGCTCCTCGTACAAAACTAGTCCACCTGCGGTTATAAAATACTATTTGGGCCTTTACTGCGAGTAGTTCCCTCGCTTCGCTTGTAAAAAAGTTGCAAAAGCAATTGCTTCAAATTCTGTAGAGTCAGCTCCTGCGTCGCAAAGTACATATACTCATTTGAAAATGGATCTATTCGAATGACGTCCATCAAATAAAGATTAGGAATCATCTTCTTGCATTATTATATCTACAGTGCTGGGAGCCACTAGCATATAAATTGCACATAAATATGATGTGTGCAGGATGAGATCCAAACTTCTTTCGAACGAATAAAAGGTCAAGGTTTTGGAGATGAATATTAAAATCTAGAGGTTTAATTGAACCAAATAGAGAGGAAGTTCCTCTGGTAATTTATTCAACTTATTTCTGTACTAGATAACTCAATATCAGATTACGTATTATGTCAATACAAATATGGATTAATGAGCGAGACCATATCATGCTTTGCAACGCACTGTAACAAAAGCTGTATAATAAAATACACGTCACAATTTGAAACTTTCCAGAATACTGGATAATGATGAAAACTACGCTAAACCGAACATGCCAAGTATTCTCTGCAACCAAGAATTCTTTACGTTCAATAGGTTTGAAATAAAGAATCGATTCAGATTATTTACATGGCTTTCTGCATCATCTGTTGAATTACTCTCATCGTACCCTTGTGGGACAACAAAACTCGGAATAGTTGGCTGCTGACCATTCATTGTCACCTGATTTGACTCTTCCCCGCGATCGATCAGACTTAGATTTTGAACTCTTGATTGATTGTTAGACGAGCCTGTTATAGCTGAAACATAAAGGTAAGACGATCTAGCTCATCTCTTTTCTCTTGATCATTTTCATCAGATTGGCAACATCAGATTATAAAAATCTGACTAATTATAGTACTTGGATAAATTTTGAGATAGGTCAAGGAGACATGAATTCAACTTGAAACAGTCACAGCTGAAAATCTATATATTGTAAGACCATTCTGAGAAGAGCATTTCGAAGATCAGAAATATTCTAATTTTTCATTCAATTTTACGCTGATTTTTGTTATTATTTTAGACGGCATGAGCAGCGTGCGGAGTTTTGAAAAATGTTAAGTGCTTCCCCATCCATTGAATCACCTGTAACTTTTTCGTACATGGAGATAAATCGATTCTGAAAAAGGCATTTTGACGAATGGAAAAGGGGAAGCAGATCCTATAAACGACAAAAATTGTGATTTCTTGCGGATTCAGCGCCAAAATCTCTACAATATCAGAATTCTTGCCATTTTCAGGGCTCGCATGCTCTTTAGCACATATAGTAAAAAATGATTCAAAAAATAGCTGCACTTAGCATTCTCTCCATTCTTCAAGATGCTCTTTTCAGTAGGTATTCGTCTATTTTCATGCGAGAAAAAATTACAAATGATTCAATGAAGGGGGAAAATTCGAAACTCTCCAGCCTCCCCAAGCTGCTGATGCTGTCTGAGAAACAGCAAAAATCAGCAAGATCCGTATAGAAAGTTGGCATTTTTTTATCTTTCCAATGCTTCTTTCAAAACCTCTCTACAATCTATAATTTCTGAACTATGGCTGCTTGAAGTTCGGTTAATATCTCCTTTACATGTCTAAAATGTATATACATACGGTACTGTATATAATCTTTCTGTGATAAATGGTAAATCCTCTTATGTGCAATCCACAGGTTTTGAAACTTCCAATGGATACTTGAATCACAAGTCTCATAAATTGAAGTATCTCAAAAATGGATCACTTTGGTCTTTTCGATCATGCATGAGATGATTCGAGATGACCATAATGTTAGAATTTTGAAAATAAAAAGATGCTGCCTAGTCAGACTTACCAATTTCCTCATGATTATTCTGTTGAGGTGCAGGTGAGACTGTCAGTGCTAAGAACAGCACAAAAATTGCAATTCGAAAATTCAACATCTTGATTAGTCAACAACTCATAGGCCCTTGTGAATATCAGAGTCACTACTGCTGTACTAAGGCATACCTCTTGGAACATTCATATATATACCGATCTTGATATCGAGGGTTCTACGCAACCGATAGGATTGTGAGTGATATTATTGAGGTTTCTATCAAGTGGCCGTCCTTGACATAGTTTTATGAATAACAAAAACAAGGATTTTGTGATTTAGTCGTCAATTGTTGCATACTCGCGCTGTAAGGCGATCAATCCCTAAGCATTCAGAACTTCAAGGAGATCCGTGACGCCATGAATCGAACTAGATAATGCCTGCAGTGAATGTTGATGATTCTAACGTCGTCGTCAAAGATGGACAACATATCAATCGGGCGTATGGATATCGGAGTGTAAAACACATGGCTAGTTCAAGGCTCTTGGATTTTTGTGAAAGAGAATTTCTCTTGCTCTTATCAAGGTAATAATTTGGAAATTCAAGATTGTATAAAAATACACTGCTCAAATGAGTGAGCCGGCTGAAGATTATGTGAATGAACATGATGAAATTTCGATTCTTTGACGGTTGGTGAAGTAAACATCGAGCCATGGAGATATTTAATCAAGAAGTACGGTGTTGAAATCATAAAGCGATAGGAAAATACGATGTCGAGTCAATCATCTTCAAATATTGAAAATTTTCTGTTATTAGAAAAATGACTATTTTCTAGAATAACGCAAGGACCTTGGAGCCCCATCCCTATTACACACTCAACAACAACTCTACGGCGTACACAAGCTGGCCGTAACTACGAGTTTCACAATGATCTTGAATCCGAAGAGCTGAATATCAAAACAATTCTTGCATAGATTTCATCATATGTGTACATTTAGAGCCCAAAACTATGGAAAATCTATAATAGTAGGCAACTCTTCTCAAATAAAATTTTCTACAAATGACTCAATACGCGATGAGCAATCCGTGCAGCCAAATTCTTCACAGAAACTTTGGAAAAAATTTGGATGCTACAAACGATTCTTACGTATTGTAGTCTCGACGGAAGCATCTTCATAATGGGATATTTCGACTTCTTGAGAGTGAGGGGAATAGAAAGACCTTTTTTGGCTGCGATAGGGTCCGTTTTTTCTGATATCCTATAGAATCTGGTTAGAAATCTCGCTCTGTCGAGATTTATCCATGAATGAAAAGCTATCGTATGTAGCCCCGGGAATTAACTCCAAAATGATTGAAAACATCTCTGTGACGTTTACAAGTCTATCAGTGACGTTTACAAGTCTATCCATGGCCAGTTCATGTTGAAGATATTCGAGGTATTTTTCCATCAAGCCGCGCATGTTCAAGAAGTTAACGTCGAAACAGAGATTGTAGAACGTCAAATTGTTCGAACTGACACATAATAAATGAGTTGAAAGCGGTGACTCTCAGCTTTTGAAGAATGAATTATAAATATCGATTCTTTCGTGGTGAATAGTATTATTTTGAATTATTAATTTCATCAATTGTATCAACGTAGTTCCCCCTCCAAGGTCGAACCATGTCGCACTACACCCAATGTTTACAACTCTCGACAAAAATACGGTTCTATTGCCAGCCAAATGGAACCTGCTGCCGCAGCTGCTGAAAGCTCAAGTTTTGTGTGACTGATGGCGAATCATTGCTATTCCTAAGAGTCACAATCGAAATAAGAGGTAAAAATTGAACAATTAAAGTCACCCCGACTGACGGTGTAAGATCTTTCAACGAGCGTGAATCTGTTTTTTGCAGTTATGTCCGTGATGTTAGTGCGCAAAGTACTTCACACTAAAGCGTAGTCATACACTGACTCTCCGCACATCAATTGCAAAAAATGGCGTAAGCAGTTGTGTCGAAAATTTTGCACCCATCGAAAATTTTACACTCGAGGGCGAGACTTTACGCACTGGTGTGTAAAGATTTCGAACTCGTGCGTGAATTGTCGTCATCGTTGCTTAATATACTATTGCAACTCTGTGCGCAGTGTTGTAAAAAAAAATAAAACTCTTTATGTTATTTACGGATGCAGTGTGGATTTCCGCGCAATTCTAGAATACGACTTCTCATGATCCCTTCCGATCCGTCCTTATTCTTCCAACTTCTGTCCTCTAAGCCACTTTACGTGGACAGGGATTCATGCAATTACAACTTCGCGCACAGTTGCAAAAAATACCTCAACACAATCTATCATAATAATGAATACTTAAAGAATCATACTTGAAGATCATTGTAGGATTATACCACAGCTCGTTCTTCAATACTTATGTAATTGCCGAGTGTCTTTCGTTGGGAATAGTATGGAACACCACAACATCTATCAATCAAAATGATGATGAGCTCTTTAGGCGCCTAAGCAACTTTTGCGTTAAAATTCAAAGAAGAGATGAAATAGATTCTTGAATATCCTCTATTGATGCGTAATCATAGATATTTTCAAGTATTCACTTGATTATACTGATAGAGGGATGAGTAAACTTCAAAGACGTTGTATTTCAATGTCACCCAAGCGTATGAATAATTATCAGTTGAGCGGTTAACAATGAACATTGATGGATGTTCTTATAATGGAGTTGAGACGCTCGCTTTGAATCAGTGAAGAGATTCAAAGCTCTACGTGTGAATAAGTCTGGGGATAGCGGCTTCGACATGTTTTTTAATCACTTGAAGTTCTTTGGGGTATCAATGGTTTTTCTCACATTCTATCTCATCCGTGGTGGTGCCCAGAATAGCCATTTAAAGCAAAGTGAGTGGATCATTTCAAATTGAGTACTTCTAAGCACGAGGACAATTTTTTTGAATAATCGGGAAAATCCACATGTAAATGTTAATGGGAAGAAAACTTCCATCACAACATAGTGATGGTGCGTATTATGCATTGCCATTTTTGCACTTTAGAATTCTTATTTCGATATGAAGCAATCAATTTTGTGTGCCTGTTAACTAGATTCATAAAGATTCATAAGCCGTAAACTATTGATAGCTCTCATCGATAGATCAAGAATGCTACGAAATGCCTGCACTCTAAACCCCTTCCAATCATTCCTTGATTGGAACGTTCCATGCATCCACGCGACTGATTGGTTTCAAATCAGAGCTGATTGGAGTTCCAATCAG
>JAPYYZ010006697.1:0-16520 GCA_030522705.1 Eretmocerus eremicus | reverse complement strand
ATCATGGAATCAATGACAGATCAACATTTAGTGTTTGAGAGATGATTTTAGATTGCATTGATATGCTACGCCAAGTGGATAAGCCTGAAAAGTGAGTAACGATGGATTAGATGTCAAATTTCATTTTCAACCCTGTTTCTTCAGTTTGGAGTTTTGACGTGGACCTGGCAGTTTGGAATCACTTCTTGTGTGTCTGTTCCAGTCAGAATATGTGTATTCTTTGTATCAAAAGTTGCCAGTAACTCTCAAAGGTTAGTCGGTTGACTCGAGAGGATTGACTCATGCATCAATGTGTGAATAGGAGAAAAACACTCAAAAAGCATGAAAAATCAGGGATTTGATTATTTTCTAATTCTGGACAGAGTGCCCATTGGCAAAAGATGATGTAGATACTTCATATACTATGTAGTACGAGTGTGTAAAAAAATTTCGGTGAAGATTGGTCACCCGGAGGTCTTGTCCTCCCCTTGTCAGTTCGGACTCCATCACAATAGACTGCACGAAATTGATACACTAATGAGTAAGCTACAGTTAGAACAGGAAAAACTAACAGAACAAATTGATTCCTCCACAGCAATGGAAATATTCATGGAAAATGTCTTACAATACGAACTCGATACTCAGACATTAACAGACGCGATCCTGTTTGCAGAACAGGGAGTGATGCACCCACGGTTCGTGCCACCCTCCTTTCTATCAGACACAAAGAAAACGGTGTTTCAGGCAGTGGGCGACGCGAAATTCCCAGAATTCGGTGATTCCGAGCCACTACTAGATCTTCTCAGAATCGTGGACGTCACTATATTGTTTGCATACCCAAAACTCATCCACATTACGAAGCTTCCTCTCATCGACCATGAAGAATACAATCTATCCAAATTCCTGCCAGTTCCAGTACGACAATCAAACGCCTCCATGTTTGCATATATTTGGCCAGAGTCTACTTACTCGGCAATAAGCCTCGAGACCGAAACCTACACGCCACCCACGATTGAGGCATTGAATAAATGTTAGCGCCTAAAGAAGGCTTACATATGTGAAAACGCGAATCCAGTGCGGAACATAGACAATTTCTCTCCGTGTGAAATCAAACTCGCAGCACAGAAATTTGTGAAGGATCTGTCCAGCTGTGAACTGGAGGTTGCGCGATTACAGGAAACCTCCTGGGCAAAGTTGGAAAAAGAAAATAATCGGGTCTCTTCAACATACAAAACCGAAACTATCTATGAAACTTGCAAGCAATTCAAGAATAAAGTATGGAAAATCAACGGTATAGGAATAATTACCTTACCACCAGGGTGCTCGGCTCAAACAAGGGGAGTACGATTAACAGCTCCTCGGGAGATGACGGCAAATTCAGAGGTAGTAGTTTTTCGAGAGGTGAATCTGGATCTCTCGCCACTTTTGAGTTAGGAATTGACAAAAATTTCGAGTAATCTTATCGAAGGGAAGGACGTCGCCCCGGGAATCCAGCCGCAAGGGGACGCACCCTTGAAATCGTTGGAAAAAGGAAAAGACTTGAGAGAAATACTAGAGAAAGCACGAAGTATGAGTCAACTCAAAATGATATCCAAGAAATATGAAAGTCTGTTGAGTAACCTCGCTGTCGCGGGAATGAGATTCATCCTCACACCCATTGTACTTATTATCGTAGGAGTTCTATGCCTAGGGGTGGGGGGGGGCCTTACTACTAATACGAAGGATACTTACAGACTGTCTAGCATGCTGGCCAAGGATAGGACAACGGACAGGCCCTCGACCACCAGAGACCATTATTATACAGAATATTCCACCCACGACTTAGCCGACACCAGGGGCAACAAAAGGGGCAATACAAACTGAGCCATTATGAAGGACACAAATATCGGAAAGAGGAGCAAACCTATACCAATTTTTGCAAAAGAGCCTGGAGACTCTTGTCTGAAAGATTAAAATTCAGAGATTATGCATCAAAAAGCATCCAGGAGATCGAACACCATGATTACTGATGGAAGTTTATTTCAACAAGCGGAAGAAAGAGAGAGACATAGACGAACTATATTGTTAGAATCATCAACTAGATGTTACTGTTACACCATTAAGTCCGCCTGATCGTGCGCAGGTCAGGTTGCGCGGCAACAGCGCCAGTCTTCTGCTCGCCGGGTGCACGTGTTGTCGTCGTCTCCTCGTTCTGCGGCGACCCGGGTCGACCCTCGCATGGTGGGGCACCCACGCCCGTGGTAAATGCGTCGCGGTTGTCCCTAGCATAGCCGGCTATATGGGAGTGCAGGTGTGCAGGTGCGTGCGGGTGCGGTAGTGGCGTCCCGAGTGCGGGCACGAGGCGCCCACCATAACCTCGCGTGTGTCGTACTGCGCCACGCCGGAGAGTCCGCGGAAGCCGCACACGGGTGTCGCGGCACGCGCGAGCCATGACGACGCTCCATTCCCCTACCCCGGTTGCTCTGGATATCTCGAGCCTTCCTAGTGCAGCTCGTCTGCTGGCGCTCGCGCTGTGCCCCGTACTCTAGGCGCCCTCACGGCCGGCACAGCTGACCCGTTGTTGACGGTCGTGCCCGCGTCGCCGGCGTCTGGCCCCCTTGGCCTCCCATACGGATCGGCACCTCGGAAAAAGAACGTCATGCGATTAGATTGTGCTTTTCCGAGGTGACCGATCCGAGATAGCTGCGAGAGGTGAGCTGCATTTTATTTGGCTGCGACGGGATACCCGTCACAATTCATTGGACAAAATCAGCAGATCATTTCGAAGTAGGTTGGAAGTTCAAATATGAATGCTCTTGAATTGAGTGAGAGAATTTGAGTGATTCCAAATAGACTTCGTCCGACGATTCACCTGCCAAGGACTCTTCAGAAGCGGTCCTCTATCTTATGCCTGGGTGTTCACTCTGGTATTTTGGTTGCGGGATCCAATAGAACGATTCCCTCTCGTGTCTTCTGAATGAGTTTCTCCTTCCAAATTCTTGATGGTACAACACGCACACACAAAATATTTCGATAGAAGATTCTGTGAGTCTGAATCCGCACTCGTATATATATTGAGATACAAATATTTTTGAAGTACTAATTTTGGCATAGCGGTCCTACTCGGAAGGGAACTCGGATGAAACTGAAGAAAAGCAACTATGACAATGACCATCACGACGACTACCTCGAGACATTGCGGGATTCACCTCATATACCCTTCTTCTGAGGTCAGAAGTGTTTTTACGGGTGGGACGTGAATGCTTTTGACTTTCGACAGAACTATTCTTATTGCGGATGGGCTTTTGGAGTTTAAGGGAGTGCATTAGCGCCTCAATGAGAAAGCGGGCTGCGGTCCATTTTATTCGACAATAATATTCCGTAGTTCAGGCCCAGATCTTCTAACATAGATGTTGATCAACCTCTGTTGCCATCCAGTACATGGACGTTCTGCGTAGTCCGTTCACCACTGCGTCATGCATCTTTCGGGCTATTCGTGAGTGTATCATGCGCTCGAGTCACTGCGTAATACGTGAGAGGATGGATATACACAAAAGGGAGTGGCGTATGGGATCAGGTGAGAATCGGGGACACGCTTTACTCTTCGGTCTGATATATCCAAAATTGTGTAATCATACGAGTGTGTGATATTGTTGACGCGGTCCCGTAACAGTTCTTATGTATTAATAGACCAAGCGCGCCCAAGAGACATGTGCCGTCCGAGGTGAGAGGCCAAGCGGTCCCGCCAAGCTAGCTCCTCATCCTTACTCTCGCTCGCGCTCCCTACCTATCCTCTCATCTCGCGCGTGACTCTTCTCTCTCTTTCATTTTCACTTGCGCTCCTCTCTCGCTTTCCCGTCTCGGGCTCGTTCCTGCTCTCTGCTCTCGCTCCAAAGTCGGAAGCGAACTTTTGTCGTCGAAGTTGTGTGAACTCCTGGATTTTGAGGGAGGATGCTTGTCATGATGCTTCTCATGACTTCTTCTCAGGACTTTGTCATGAATTTCTGGACTTTCAGGGGGAAAGGGTTTGCCATTACGTTTGTTGTGATGCTTGTCATGTCTTCTTGTCTTCAATTTTGTCATGAATTTTTGGACTCGGAGGGGGTACCGGGTCGGTCATGACGTTTGTCATAACCATGTAATGGATTTATAGGATTTGCGAGGTCAGCGGGTTTGTCCTGACGTTTGTTATGATACTCGATCATTTATATTGTCATGAATTTTTGGATTCTAAGGAGGTACCGGGTTTGCCGGTATGACATCCCTCATGATGCTTGCCATAACCTCCTGTTGGCAGTTACTGGTGGATTCCTCGATTTTGAGGAGGGAAATGTTATGACGCTTGTCACCAGAAACCCGAAATCCCGTCGACATCCAAAAGTTCATGGCAAAATTGATGACAGAAAGTCATAACGAGCATCATGACAACCAAGGATTCATGGGAAAATTGATGACAAGATCATAACAAATGTAATGAGAAACCCGATACCCCTTACCAATCCGAAATTCATGATAAAATCTACGACAGAAGGCTATAACGAGAAACATGACAAACGTCATGACGAACCCTGTACCCCCTCGAATTTCAGGAATTCATACCAAGATTGACGACAGAAAGTTATGACGAGCGTCATGACAAGCGCCATGACAAACTTCCATACTGTAAGTTCGTGATCGAGAAAGTCCAATATCGTGATCAAGACCATGACAAAAAATCTTATCAAAATGATCATCTTCGTTATAGCACACGAGAAAATTATTCCCAATTCGGAAATGTTGAGAGGATTAATAGCAACGCAAAAGACGCCATGAAAGCATATTCGAGATACGGTTCCGGTCAGGTACCTCTCTACGCAGTCAATCAATTCTTCTCGGATATTTCGAAAACTCAATCGATCAATGGGAGATGTTTACAATAGGTTTATGAGGGTTCGTGTACCTGAGGTGGAGGCAGAGCGCGCCCGGCTCGATGGAAGTTTATTGCTGATCGGCAGTGAACGATAGGTCTACGCGCCCCCAAAAGTCGACCGCCGTTTTACGGACCCACAAAACTGCGTTCCTACAGCTACATAAAATGTCCGCATCTTCTACGTGAATCACCTCATCAATTCAAAGCCTCATCACACAGCCTTGGGAGGCATAGATTCGGAACACTCATAATATTTCTGATTTCCTCATACCAGTATAAAATTTCTAGCTTAATAATACGGAAAGTTTCAATAATAACGAGGTGAATCATGATTATATAGTATCCATCGAAGCCTTATCATTGGGAAGTGAGAAGGGGTCATGATACCAGATTTCAGGATCATTGGATTGCTTGGAAATTTTTCACGGAGCTTCAAAGTTGAGATGCACTCGCCAATCCAGAATTTTTATCAAATCTCGAGCCAGTCCCTCGCATCTGAGCAACTCAGATCCATCTCAATGGTTTCTTCCGATAGAGAATAAACTAACCGAGCGAAAGTCGTTGGATTCACGCGAATCGAACGACCCGTTCGTGAATTATCCGATTTTTACTGCGGTTTTCCATGATTTCCCGCTCTGCGCCGTACAGGGTAGTTATGAGCAAGCTACGCTCACAAGGGGGCAGATCTACACCAACGGACTAGGTCGCAGTGCTGGAAATAGCTAGGGCTCTCTACCCAGGAGGAAAGCCCAGGCTCACTTTTCCCTGTAGAGTCTCCGAAGCTGTGCCTTGTTTTTACGAGGGAGAGCTCAGGCTAGCCGCAAAAAGACTCGCAAAACGCCAGAAGCTATTGCTCATCCCGGAAGGAAAGGGCACTTATTCGAAGGGGCCCTTGTCGAACTGGCCACTTGAAATGCTGGGCAACGTCGGGGAGATGAGATACGATTGCATGATCCTCAA
The DNA here is from genome assembly GCA_030522705.1 of Eretmocerus eremicus. Classification (NCBI taxonomy): domain Eukaryota; kingdom Metazoa; phylum Arthropoda; class Insecta; order Hymenoptera; family Aphelinidae; genus Eretmocerus; species Eretmocerus eremicus. The sequence continues at coordinate 10,693 of JAPYYZ010006697.1, read as the reverse complement.
CCGTCTGGAGGAGGAGTACGGGCGCAGCGGAGGGATGTGTTCGATGCAGTTTGGCTCTTGGAGGGAGCGCAGCACACTACACGGAATCAGGTGCGTGCAAGATAGAGTGCAATCTGCAATGAAGGTTTCACCCCAGCCAGGAGGAGGATTTTGCATCATCATTGCACTGGATGTGAAAAACGCGATCAACACGGTGAGCTAAAGAGCGTATCTACAAATCCCTGGACAGGAAAGTACCACCCTACTTGCTGGCGGTCGTAAGCGATGGGCTGTGAGGTCGTGTGCCTATCTGGTTACGGACGGAGGACGCCTTGAGCTGGAGCTGTCTGCGGGCATAGCACAAGGCACTGTCTCTGGCCCATTTGAGTGGAACACACAATATGATGACTTCCTCGCTTTGATCCTCTCGGACGAAGTGGAACTGGTTGGATTTTTGCGGACAAAGCAGCATTAGTTATTGTCGCCAAGACCATGTGAGAGGTTGAGTAAACTGGCAACGACGCAATCTACTGTATCAGCTAGTGGTTCCCCGATAACCACCTCGAGCTGGCCGAACGCAAATGCGAAGGGGTGCTCGCTACACGAAGTAGAAGCTTCCAGGTGCCCGCGTTCATCATCACCGGGCTGGAGATCACACTGGAGAGAGAATCCAAGTACCTGGGGGTGTGGTTCGAGGTTGAGTGGAGCAACAAGGCCCAGCTAAGGGAGGCCACCCTAAAGGCAGACAGGGTAAGCAGTGCTCTCTAGCGGCTTGTGCCGAATATTGGAGGGCGGAGTCAAGCAGAAGAGCACTACTCAGCATTGTGAGCTACTCCATCATGCAAAACGGTGTGGCTATCCGGGGCTCAACAGCCAGCGATTCCGTAATCGACGGGAAACTAGGCCCAGTCGAGCGGCGCCTCGCGCTCCGGGCGTTCAGCACCTTCTGCACCGTGTTTTACGGCGCAGCATGCGTACTGGCAGTCACTCCACCAATCCGCGTGCTACTAGCAGATAGAGAGTGGATATGAGAAGAGCAAGAGCCCCTAAAGAGCGACAGCGTGGAATTGAACCCGACCCGGAAGGCCCTCATCCGAGAGGTTGAACGGGGGGAGACAGTGGAAGAATGGCAGAAGGAGTGGGACAGCCCAACCAAAGGGAAATGAACGCACAGATTGATCCCAAACATAACCCGGTGGGTCGATCGGTTCCAGGGGGAGCTGGACTACTGGCTATCGCAGGCGATGAGCGGGCATGACTGCTTCGAGGAATACCTCGGGGGGTTCCAGGAGAGAAAATCTCCGGTCTGACAGGTGTATGGGGCGGACTGGGATTACAAGGAGCACGCACTCTTCCATTGCAAGGAGACGAGTCTAGAGAGAGTGGAGCTCATGGATTAGCTTGGGGTCCAGCTAACGCCTGAGAACCCCGTGCAAACCATTCTTCGTAGTAATGAGACGTGGGTTGAGATCGCCGAACTTATCAAGACGGCGATCACCCAAGAAGAAGAGCGCAAACGGGCATTGTTGCGCCAGGCAACGAGCGCTGCATAGTGAACACCGACGACCTGAAGAGTGATCAACACCGGACGACCTAGAGGAAAGGAAGAAGAGCGGACGATCCAGAGAGCCACGCTTCTGTAGCGCGTGTCGCTCCTCCCACCCTGAAGTAATGCGCAAGCGGTTCCAGGGTGGGTTGGTTATGACATGGACGTCACCCCGATGAGCGGGGAAGTTAAGGCGGAGCCGTACTCTGTGCAAAGGGGCGCAATCCGCCACAACGTCTGCTAGTAGATTAGCCATATTGACCACAATGAAAGAAAAAAATAATAATAGATAGGTACCTCCTGTTTAGAGAGAGATTGATTTTTGATCAATTTATTGAATTTGATTCATTGCCCGGGGATAATGGGTTCCATGGGGCACAATAACAAGATACATGAGATGGGTACAAATATATATGATCTTAACTCAAATCAGGTTAACATAGTAGCAATAATATAAAATGCCATCCAGATAAGCAACATACGAATCCGCAAGATAAAATGAGATAACATGAGAAAGATTCAGCACGCAATAACTTGGAGAGGTATAACCTCTGGAGAACGAGCGGGTATGTATCGTCACATCCACTCTAAAACCATGTTGCTAGCTACTTCAGAAAATTTTTGAGTGATAGGTATTATGGTCTATGCGCGTTCATTGTTCAAGGTTGAGATCTAGGCTAGAAATCTACCTTAGAAGTACCGATTTGAACCATTTTATCGATGTCAAATTACGAGGGAGGAAAATGATACTGCGGGGCAGAGAGTTCCAGCCATATGAACCAGTCACGCATAATGCGTTTCTTAGAGACGTAGTTCGTAACTGAGAGATTTCGGGAGTATCAGAAAGATAAGGTTCAGGTCACAAATTAATCAGGAAAATGCATTTAATGGAAATATAGTACGTCAAAAATATGTACGAAAAAAATGTCGAATATGAAAAAAGAATCACATCAGGCTAGATGGAATCGCGTACGTGTTTACAGGGCGGTCTATCTTAACTCCGTAGTACAATGGTCGAAGATTGTGCTGGTGGAAAACGCGGGAGGTAGCCAGTGTGTACTGGTGACGGGCCTCACTTCCTCACCGCTAGTGGGCTCCCAACGGTGGAGGGTGACTCGGTACCCTGGGGTCGCTTCCGCTCCTGAAGCTCCCAGGTAACCGGGGCGAGATTGTCTGGTTGACAGTGTCGCGGTCGCGGACTAGAGCCAGTCCCGGAGCACCCAGGGAGTTGCGATTTCAGCTACTCTCGGTGCTCCCGAGAACAGCGAGGGGTTGCCAGCGGCGAGACTCTGCAGCCGTCGCCTGTACCCGGAGCTCCTGGGGCCAAAAGAGGCGCACGACTCCGCTGCTCGAGACAGACTATCGATTTCGTGTTATTCACCCCTCTTCAATGGTTGAGGTGCATATTAGCTTATGGGTGACGCTGTCTGGAGGTCGTCACCTGGCGATCGTCTTCAAGAAGGTGGCGGGGATCCCGGGGGGGGGGGGTGGGGGGGGGGGGGGGGGGGGGGGGGGGGGCAGGCATGCTCGTCGAAAGTTCGCCATTCAGGAGTATGTAAATCTCAAGTCAATAATTTCTCTGATATATGTAGGGTGGTATCACAGATTTGAATTATATTTCTAGTCAGGTAGAGTGGATTCCGGTATTCCAGGATTTGGAACATCATAATAGCTAGAAAATATTCGGGGAGCGAGAGAGAATTGAATTGATTTCGTTCATTGACAACTCAGGACTCAGTGGTCCTACATAGTCCTGACAAAGATTCACTGTGACATGATCTTACGGGACGATCATCCTAACAGCGCGGAGAAGAGTCTTCTAGTGCTAGAACATGATTAACAGAAGAGAGAGAAAGAAAAGGAGTAGAAGAATTTGAGATGAAATCAAAAAAGAACGAATTGGGTAATGATACATATCTACAATTGAACAAGATACATTCATTGAGTTAGCTTTTCATGGAGTACTGTACCAGAGTCCATTTTCAATCTACGTTAGAGCATACAGATCCGTGCAAATATAACGTCATTGTTCACTTTCCAGTGCAGTTTGTACAAGATGAATACTCAGTCATTTTTTCAAGCAAGACCTGGTGAATTTCTCTCTTGAATCTTTCGGCAACGCATTCCATTCCCTAGCCGCGGTGATTGAAAAACTATTCTCACAAGTATCCGTTCGAGCAAACCTCATCAATAGTTGGAGAGAGAAGCAGCATTGAGAGCTCGCTTGACCTGGGGGGGGGGGGGGGGGGCGATAATTAAAGGTTCTTCCCAAATATTCAGGCTAATCACAATGAAGAATACTGGCTAGCAGGCAGATACTCAAATACTTGACACTCAGGGTACGGGACATGATATTATTCTCTTCATAAGCTGGAGTAATGTGATCAAATTCACTCAAACCCAACGCACATCTGAGTGCAACATTCTTGCATCTACTCATTTTGAGGGACATTTCCTTCGATAGATCTAAGAAGAGGCCGACACAATAGTCGAAATGTGGGGATACGAGGGACTTAACGAGAACCAGTTTTGCAGCTCTTGGGATGCAATCCCTGGATTTTTTTAGCCAGTGCCGCGCATGATTTCCGAGCCGCTACATAACATTGGTCATGCATCGAAAGTGTACCATCTAGCGTATCCCCCAAAATCTTTATTGAATCGCTGTATTCAATTGTTTGGCCATTTATGATAATAGGAGGAGGGGGTTTTTCACGGAGTCTCTTCTTCTACTTCCGTTTTGGCCTAGTTCATTTTTAGTCCATTTGAGGCTGCATATTTACCCGAGCTCACACAGTCAGAGTTGATCTTATTCACGATTTGTACAACATCTTTGAAAGGAACGCAGCAATGAAATAAGGCATCGTCAGCATGGAGAAGATACGAGCAATGTTGCTCAATAGATGGTCAGTCGGTAATACTCATAGGAAAGGATGGTCGGCCCGCTTCACTCATCTGTGGGATTGCTGAATTTCTGCTGGTTGGCGCAGACATCTGACCCGTGGGTGAGACTACCCTCTGAACTCGATCACTCAGAAATGAGCGTACCCAATCGCATGCAGAGCCAGTGTGTAGCATCGGGCATCAATCTTCGGCTCGCGTCGTCCGCTAGGCAGAAGTGGTGGCGCTCGCGCTTTTGCAGCGTGAGCGCACTCAGTATCGTCTCGCTCTCGGCCCGACGCACATCTCGCTCCCTCGCTCATCATGTGAGTTTTTCAAAGAGTGAAGTGCAATAAAACCCAGGTGCTCCCTAGTATTACCCGCTGCGTCCTTTCATTTCTCGCCCTGAATCACCAGAGCGCATGGACGCAAAACATTGGTGCATCGGCCGGGAAAGGGCGTGCGGGTAATCGCGGTGCTCGAGTATTGGAGCAAGCGTGGCTTGGATTCGCCATCTTGCCACGTGCTGTGTAGACGCAGCTAAGTGCCGCGCTGTGCGAAAAGGCTCTCCGGAGCGGTGCATTAGTGCGGACAGTGCGAGCAAGTGTCGGATGAACGATTATCGGGCGTATGTCTAGCGCTCCGATCACATCGCGGCGCAGTTGAAGTCCGGGCAGAGGCTCTTGAAAATTGGAGCCCTCAAGAGCGAGAGACATTTGCACATGCTGCAATGGGTGCAGCATTGATGTAAGCGGGTCGAGTATGCAGGCGGTGTAGTGGTGGAGCTGATGCTCCCACACACGCCTCATCATTGACGAAGCATCGTCGCGGCAACGAGAGCAACATCCACGTGAGAGTTCTGGGGCGTTCCTGACCATCGTGGCAGCCCGAGAATAAACCGCGTGGGTGACCGGAAGTTCTTGAGCGGCCATTTTGAGATCACTCTCTGGCACGTACACCGCAGCGTCATCGCCAGCGGCTTCCGGCAACGGCACATTCCGCAGTCGGAGCACTCCTGCAACGACGGCGACGCGTGTATGCAGTGTTGCGGTGCCGCAGGAGCTTCGTCTGCTCTGATAGCGCTCTCACGCAATAACAGCGAGAGGCGCATATAGCAGCGCTCTGCAACACGTATGGCAGGTGTATTCGTTCTATTTTGAATATGTCTACGCATCTTGAGATCGGTGGCAGCGACATTATGCTTGAGTGTATACTCGAGTGAGTGGCTGCGCTGCTCATTCCGCATCACTTTTCGGTGGGTCAGGCGCATTCTCGCGAGCTCTGTACCTTGCAGCAAGTCACTATCCGGGAATTCAGCTATTCGCTATTCACGCTCGCTCCATTAGCATCGTCGGATCACTTCATTGTCGCAACTGCTAGCTATACTCTAGCTTGCGCGCACATCGCAAACGCATATGAACAGCTAAATTCAGTTTTGCTCTCATACTATCGCCTGAATCAACTGACAGTGTGCCTTCTACACAATCTCGCTCAATATATCGTCAGGATCTTTTCGGTGGTCAACTCTCTGGTCAACATGGCGACTATAGAGAGGCAACTCAAATGGCAGATCAGGATCCAGAATCACTTTGCCAATTTTAAGAAAACTGGTCGCGCAAATATGACGCAAGATGCTTGCTCTGCTCGGGTTGAAGGCTCGCGAGGATTGTGGGAGTCTTCCGAGAATGACCATAATGATCTGGAAGAAGACGATGACCTCGATTCCAGCGACAACTTTTTTGCCAACAATGTTTTCGCAAAAGCTGAGGAGGCCTATTTTATTAATATGGGACTGTATAAAGACCATGCGTTGCAGCTTGAGGAAGAGGCATCTAATCCAGCAGTGCAAATGATGGCGGGCAGAGAAGAGGAAGCTTCCGTCGCTAGTTTCGGAAAGCTCCCAGAGATAAAACTTCCGACTTTCTCTGGCGAGCCCTCGGAGTGTACCAAGTGTTGAGATTACCTCACAGAAATGGTCTTCAAGCGAGCAGGTTTGCAGGCCATCTGCAAAATGCATTATCTTCGGCAATCTCTCGAGGGTGAAGCTGCTGATCTTCTTGAGGAAGTTCCACACACTGGTATGCATTTTGATAAAGCTTGGAAAGATCTCAAAGATCATTATGATGATTCTCGGCTGCGGATCACCAAGCTGACTTCTAAGCTGCTGACTTTGAAAGGCATGGCCAATATGTCTGCCGAAGAAGTGTGCCGAGTGCGCACAGCGACTCGCAATATTTTACAGGCTCTTAAGGCGTTAGGGAGTCCCATCGAGCACTGGGACCACATCACTGTGTTTTTGACTGTAAGCAGACTGACACCAGGAATTCAACGCAAGTGGGAGAAGGACATCGCTGGCTCCGAAGACCGCACCATCCTCCAACTTTTGAAGCGATCGAAAATTCCTTGGAAAAAGAGCGGCTCGCTTTAGTGCAATTGGAGAGTGCTGAGAGTTTTAGCAGCTCTTCCGCCACCAAAACTTCAACTGACACCAAACCGAAACCACCGCAGAGTGGCCTGCCTAAGAGGACAACGTCGTATGTCTCCCAATCTGAGGTGACACAGACGTCTAACAAATCTGAGGTGGCACAGACGTCTAACAAGCCTGCTGAAATTTGCTCTCACTGCAATGGAGCCCATTTCATTGTCGAGTGCAAGGACTTCCGTGATAAAGAAGCTGCAGAGCAAAGAGAGGTCGCAATCGCTAAGGGTCTCTGTTTCAACTGTTTCTCTTCCCGGCACAGGAGTTCAGACTGTCGCAATGTAAAGCAGTGTAAATCATGCAATGGAAAGCATCATACGGTCATTCATCATTTTCCGTCGGAGAGACAAACCTCGAATGAGCAGCAAGGCAGCTATAGCTCTCCTCCTGCGGTTGAGCGGAGTAGCACTGGAACCACGACCCACACGACGTCCCTCGCTCCACCGGCATCCTGTCTACGAGCGACACCAAGGATTGAAGAGCAGGCTCCTCTGGCGACGAGCGTCTTGCTCTCCACCGCTCTCATACGTATCCATGACACATATGGACGATGAGTCCATGCACGCGCTCCCATCGATCCAGGCTCCCAAGCATCTTTCATCACTGAGCAACTTTGCTCTGTTCTAACGTTAAAGAGGACGAGCGTTCACATGCCCGTTTCTGGTCTAGGGGGCCAGAAAAACGCCATTTGTCGCAGCATGGTTCAATTCTTCGTCAAGCCTCATTTTGAATCTGATTTCAAACAAACTGTGACTTTTTTTGTGATACCAAAAAATACAATTTATCACCCTTTGGTAGGAAATTCAACACCGTGGGAACATCTCGAGGGTCTCAATCTTGCTGATCCAGAGTACAACACATGTGCTCGGATCGATGTGCTTTTGAGTGCAGCTGAACATGCTGCAATTGTACAAGAAGGTGTACGGCGCTGCGACGTCCCTGGTACACCCATTGCCATGAAGACCTCACTCGGCTGGACTCTGTCTGGCTCTGCTTCACCGGGTCAACCTGCATCAACTCTATGGCTCAACGTATCATTGGAAGACATACTCCAGGGTATGTCAAACACCTGACAGAAGAGGAACGCTATTGCGAGAATTTCTTCCGCACCACACATTCACGTAAGGCAGACGGACGCTTTGTGGTAAGATTACCTCTGAAATCATCAGTCCCTCCCGATTGGGGATATTCTTATGACATCGCTGTCAAAAAAATGCACGCTTTGAAGTCACGTTTCGCTCGCGATCCTGAAATTCGCGACGCCTATGTCAAGGCCATCAAAGAGTTTCAATCTTCTGGCTACATGAGGCGCATTGACCCAATTGATTTGCAGAAATGTTATTTTTTGCCGCATCATCCGGTTGTAAAAGAGAGCAGCACCACTACTCAGGTGCGCCCTGTTTTCAACGCTTCCAACAAAACGACCATTGGGCATTCTTTGAATGATTTCCTTCGCATTGGGCTCAATTTGTTGCCCGATCTCATACTGCTCATTGCTCGTTGGAGATTTTACAAATATGTTCTCACAGCTGACTGTGCCGAAATGTATTTGCAGATAGAGGTGGCTGAAAGTGATCAGCACCTCCAAGCAATTGTCTGGAGAGAGGAGCCAAGCGATGAGCTCCAAATCTGGTTCCTCTGCGTTGTACTCTTTGGATACGCTTCTTCGACCTTCCAAGCAACGCGATCTCTTCATCAGTTAGCGGAAGACGAAGGAAAAGAGCTGTCACTCGGAGCTGAAATTCCGCGCGAGGAAACCTACATGGATGATGTTGCTTCTGGTGGGCGGACCATCGAGGAAGCTGTTCTCAAGCGGGATCAGGCTCGGGCCATCACCGGCCGAGGTTGTTTTTCGCTGCGTAAGCGGATGTCAAATGATGAAGCTTCACTGCGAGACCTCAAGCCTGACGAGATAGCCTCAGCAGCTAATCTCAAAGTGGGTCTGGCTTTTCAGTTCTGGGTTTAGTTTGGGACCCAAAAACTGATTCATTCGCTTACAACGTAGCTTTAGAACCTATGAATATCAAGATCACTTGCCGTAACGTTTTGTCAAAGACTTCCAAGCTCTTTGATCCTCTCGGATGGATCTCGCCCGTTATAACAATTCTGAAAATTTTCAATCAATCCCTGTGGATTGTGAGCAAAGAGTGGGATGCTGAGATCCCAGCTGATGAATCTCGATATTAGATTGACTGTTATCAGTCTCTCGCTGCAATTAATCAGATTAGGATACCTCGATGGATTGACGCTTGCTCGTCCTCAGGGGATATAGAGATTCACGGTTTTGCCGACGCTTCTAAAGTCGCGTACGCTGGAGTAGTATATCTTTGTGAAGTTGGTAGATCCAATCCGATTATGCTCGGCTCAAAGACTAGAGTGGCTCCGATAAAAACTCTTCCAATACCGAAATTAGAGTTGAACGCAGCTCAGCTCGTGACCAAGCTCACGAAACATTTCTTAGACGGATTGAACATTCCGAAAATAACTGTTCATTTATGGTCAGATAATCGTAATGTTCTGTATCATCTCCGCAAAGCACCAACTTGAATGTCCTCGTGTTCACGATCTCAATCTTGAAAGGCCCGAGGGCGTCCAGAGCCATAGCCTCTTTCTGGAAAAGGATCTTGAGATGTCGCGTTCTCTGACGTCAATGATAGTAGCCCGGCTAGATGTTGATGAATCAAAATTGTGACCCGTCATCACCAGATTCTCCGATTTTGTCAAACTGTCCCGCATTGTGGTATACGTGTTACGCTACGTTACAAAGTTGCTTGTACATTCTAGCCACGCGAACCAAGTTCCTAAGCTCATAAATAATCTTCCTCAAAATTCAGAGCGTGAAATTTCAACAGTGGAAATCAAATCAGCTCAGCTTGTGCTCGCTAGAATCGTGCAGGAATTTCATTTTGCGTCGGAGTTTTCTATCCTGGAAAAAGGCGAAAAATTGCCTCGCAATCGTTTTTTGAAAAGTTTATCTCCTACTTCGGTCGATGGAGTAATCAGAATGGGCGGTCGTTTGGAAAACCCCCTCCTTTCCTACGACCAAAAGCACCCTGTACTCCTGCCTGCGCACGGTCATTTCACCAGAATTATAATTCTTCACCATCATCTGCTCACGATGCATGGCCAAGAAACCGCTACTTCATTTTCCACTAGGCAAATGTACTGGATTCTCAGAGGCCACATGAAGGTACGGGCTCTCATTAATAGCTGCGTTAGATGTGGACGTTTTCTCGCGAAGTCATCCGCCCGAAAGATGGGAGATCTTCCTCCAGAACGAGTGCGACCATCTCGAGCTTTTGAACATACCGGAGTTGATTCGGCAGGTCCGTATCTGCTCACCTCCTCGCGGCATCGAGGCATTACATCCTACAAAAGATATTTCGTTGTGATCGTTTGCATGGCTACTGAAGCAGTGCACCTCGAAGTCATATCAAGTTACGATACAAAGGCTCTCCTTGCAGCATCCTCGCGATTCGCTAGTCGCCGTGGCCTTCCTGCTTCGTTACACAGCGATCAAGGGACTAACTTTATCGGTGCTGAGGCTGAACTCCGATGAAAGTTTGCCCAAAGTGCAGAATTCATGCACGATATTAAAAACGACTTGTCGCGTCGTGGAGTGTTTTGGCACTTCATTCCTCCAGGAGCGCCACACTTCAATCGTCTCTGGGAGTCTCTCAAATCGAGGCCGTTCTGAACTCAAGGCCCCTTACCAGGGATGGCCGTATACAATACCTAGGTATAGTATACCAGTATACCAGGTATAATTATACCTGGTATACCGGTATACTGCGCGCGCTTGGTATCTCGTA
>JAPYYZ010006695.1:0-10316 GCA_030522705.1 Eretmocerus eremicus | reverse complement strand
TGACCGTGGTCGCCGTGATCTAATCTTCTCTTCTCTGGCATGGCCTAGAACAGTCATAATTGCCTTGGCCTAAAATTCATGAGACATCGGAATCTCCAGCTCTTACTACGAGTAGTAATCGCTTCCATGACTCCTACGGTCACTCTGACCTCCACTACGACTACTGTCACCATTCTTATGACCACTCCGGTCAATTTGACCTACACTACGACTAAAGTTATCACTTCCAAGACCAGTACGGTCACTCAGATTTACACTACGCTTGTGGTCACCGCTCTCAAGATCGCCACGGTCACTTTGATTTCCATTGTGACAACAATCACGGCTACCATTATCACTATGGTTACCATGACCTTCACTACTACTGCGTTTACCGATCTCAAGACTCACTCTGGCCTCCACTACGAGTACAGTCGCCATTCTCATAATCACTACGGTCAATTTGACCTACACTACGACCAGAGTTACCGCCTCCCCGACCAGTACGGCCACTCAGCCTTACACTACGACCACGGTCATCGCTTTTACAACCACTACGGTCAATCTGACTTCCATTACGATTCCAATCACGGTTTCCATGACCACTTTAGCTACCATGACCTCTACTACGACTACGGTTACCGATCTCGCGGTCACTTAGACTCCCATTATAGATAGATGGCTTTAGCGATGACTCAGATACTCCTTGTGACCTCTTCAGCAAGTTCTAATCACCCCTGGTATATCTTACGGTGCTGTCGGATCAAATGAGATCTCACAACCTTCCCTATGGTTCGTAGAATGCTTTTTGGATCGGACCAGAAATTTTCCTAAAAAACTCTTATTTGACCGTAGAATTTGACTTTCTTGTAAAATTCGAGGTTAAAAATCCGAAATAATCATGAAGTATGATGACCGACCTCATTTCCTCTTATGCGTGAGCTGGATTTAAGTTAAAATTCAACCCATGCTCCATTTTACTTACGGGTATATAGGTCAATAACTTGGAATTTCGCTCTTTTCAGATTGTACACTTGTGTAATTGGAAAAATTTTCCATACATTCCTCAATCAAATCAGTGAAGTCTATTTCCGGATCTCTGTGCGGCGATAGGCATCTTCAAAATCATTTATAATTGTGCAGTGTGTCGAGAAAAATCAAGGATGCATAATGAGAGTCTTTTGATCAACAATATGGATAGAATGAAAACGGGATAGAATTTATCTTCCCCAAAATTTCCGGAATGCCGAAGAGAGCAACCCCTCATCCTCCAGAATCTCCTCAGGGTCAAATGTGAGCGAAACGCAGTAATACCGACCCATGCCGATGACATTTTCTAATCTCATTCTGCTCTCATTCAGAATATTGCCCGAAACGCGTCAAATAACTTGTCAAAGTACTGAACTGCTCTTGCTAAAATCCCCTGAGACCCTTTCAAAGATATGTCACGGAACCTCCAACTTGCCTCTCTCCGGCGCCACAGCCAAGCTCACGTCCACTCGCCATAAATACAGCGCTGACACAATGTTCAAGTGCAATCTGCGGACGTCCGCTCGCAGTCTCACTCCCATCTCTCCCGCCTCGACGCTATCCGCCACAGCCATCCCAGATACTACCGCATAGATGAGCCGAGGGACTACCAAGCGCGAGCGTAACGATGAAACATTCGGGAGGAATTTCAGCTCAGGCGAGAGATAGCCCGCTATACCGCGGTTAAGCTCCGCGGAAAACCGATACCCGAGAGCGAAGCCCCGCCGTAGCTGTATCGAGAAAAATCGGGTCGCAGATAAAGGATGCCGATAGGTATACGACGGCGAAGAATGTGTAGCGCGTGGAAAAAGCGTACGTACCAGCAACGTAATACAGATGCCGCGTAGCCGGAAAAAAACAGGGGTGCCCCAGAGAGATAGCGCGAGGTATGAATTTGAGCCTGCCTGTGACCTCGACTGTATGTGCATACCGGGTCGTATGGAGCCGAGAATGACGTGACTGCGCATCCAGAGGATGAATATCGCGTTTACGCGCGTCGTTTGCATATCGGACGCGCGCGAGATTTAAAAATAGCGAGCTCGCGAAATTATTCGGCGAGCGCGAGTTTGTTATATTCGGAGAGCGAGCGAGCTTTTCCGCCGCGAGCTGTACCGAAATCGATCGGGCCTCCCTTTTGCATAGCTGCGGACTACCGCGTCAGTCAAGGTCGAGTATATACTCCGCATATAGAATTTCGCGCATTGTTTTAGCGTATACGAGCACCTGTATACCCGCACAAGAGGTCGACTACTCTTTTCAGTTCTGTTTTGACACTGCAGAGCATATATCCAAGTTTGTTTGTCGAGAGATGCTATGCCTTTGTATAGGTACGCAAACGAGCATTCGATTGCTATTTCGCACTCGAATTTCCCGCGCTGTACGACATGCAGCACGGGTTTGTGTGTATTCGCAGGATAGAATTATAAGGGATGTTCGGATGCGCGAAGCGTAATTCGGCGCGAGAACGGATACACAGCGGTACACTGCGCGCAAAATGATTTCCGCGCTCGAGGAGTGAATAACGCGGTGCACATGCACACGAATAATGTACATACGTGTGAGCGAGGATTCATAGTGTTTGAGGAGGTTTCCGCGCGCGGGGATGCAGCTTTGCGCAAACATCGTTACGTTTCGAGAACGCGCGCATACGTTCGCGTTCGAGAGAAATATTTGCTCTCGCGCGCGCGAGGCGGAGAGCGTCATTATGTCGCGGTGCCGTATACGAGTAAAGTACACGTGGGGGATACCCTAGACTCCCTCTGATATGAATATTTTTCAAAGTACTCGAGATCTTCACCTGTGTGCGGTGCACACTCTATATTCGCGCGCGTATCGCGGGTGCGTTCCGTTTACAGATAGTCCGGCGGGCGCGCGGCGCAGAAGAAAAATGTGGAATCGATCGGGGAGTCTCCGAGGAGCGCAGCGGCGTTTATCTGCGCTGCTGCAGCGCGATTTATTTATGTGAGTTCCTTTCCAGGACGATATTTCTTGCCCAGATTAGGCGAGAGGGAAAATACAGAAGAGAGAGGGAGAGAGAGGGAGGAGGCATTATTTGGCTCACGTGAGTAGTGCGATAGATGAGCGATGGGACTGGCCCTCTGCGGGTGACTCTGAATATATATATATATAGGCCGCGAGCCACGTGTGGTTTGCAATCTAATCGAATCCTCGCGATTGTGCGGTGCGACAGCCGACCGCAACGGGTTCGCCTCTGGAATTCACTTTTAGCCCCGTGAGTTTCATGCATTCGTGAACCAATTGAATGGAATTCTACTACTCGTGCAGATGGTTATTTTCAAAATTCTTTGAGCGAAACTCGGGTTACTATTGGGCAGATATTGTCTCTGCATAATGCAGCATGATACCCGGGTTGACAATAAAGTTTCTTATATTTCAATATTCCGAAATATTTTCAGAGCTACTGAATGACCTTGCTTATTGCGCACTCATAAGGTTCTTTCTCCAAATTGCTTGTGATGATAGCGAAATTGACATCAAAATCGATAGAAAAATCCTGATAAATATAGAACACAGCCTCATGATCTCAAAGCAAAAGCCACAATTTTATTAGCTCTGACGAATCAAATTAGAGCGTACAGCAATCTTTCGCATAGGAAACTGTCCTACCTATAAAAGCTCAAGCGTGACGGTGATTATTGGAATCAAATTTTTGTCATCAATTTGCAATTAATTTAAAAACAGTTCAATACACATCCATATGAGTACGCCTATTCCAGAATCTAGGACAGTTTATCCATGCTTGGATTTGCTTAAGAGACGAGTCCTGAACGTACGTTCTTAAAAGCCTTGCGAGCACAGAGTGAATATGATTTTTCACCGCGAGGACTCTAAGATCGCGTTGAAACTTGTCAGCTCATATTATGATGATTAAAAGAATTGCTTCACGTCGTTGAATCGAGAATATCCGCTGACACATAGTGTGTGTGACTCGAATGCATTTGTTACTTTTTTGCATAAATAGTTAACTCGAAGTGACTCTAGCATACTTCTGCAAACCCTCAAAAACCATGTAACACTTTAAGCTCAGGCACGGATACACTTTTTACACTCAAACCGATGCCCAGCTCATGAGTGACCTAAAGCGACACTCGAGAAAAAAGCTTGAGCTTGTAATCAAAGCTCATAATTTTCAACAACAGTGCATAATCGCTTCGGCTTTATACTCCGACCTCGTTTTCAAAATCTCAAGCAACCTTAATGAGCGCTCATATTCCAAGAATTTGTCTAAAATAGGCCAATTTGACCTTTGCAATTTTACTTCAAAGATATTCAGCACGTTCCCGGGTAGACCTTGCCGTGGAACTCCGAAGCTGACCCAATTAGAACAGTCGTGAGATAATCCGCTCCAAAGTTTTGAAACTATCCGAATATCAGAGAGCGTAATTCGAAAAGCCGCGGCAAGAAAAGTTCTCGATCCCTAACTGGCCGCAGTTTGAATTCTGGCGCCGTTCGCAAGCTCGAAATCCACATGCATACGATTGCCCGGAAAGAACGATTCGTCGCAATAATTACTTTCACTGCGGTCGATTTATTCGCCCATATAAGTTGACAGTCGATACTAAGGAGCAAAGGAATCGAATCCCAATTCGGAAGAATAAAAAAGGCTCTAATCGATACATAAACGTAGACAAGATTAACACTCTCGCTCTTCACTCAATACAACTGCCGAACGCAAAACGTCTTCAACCAAAGCTCTACTCAGCGTCTACAATGCGTCTATAGAGCGGTCAGGTGTCGCTAAATCGAATCGACCCAGTCACAAGCCTCGACGGCGAAGCTTCCGGTGTACGAATTAAAGATACAAGAGCCGACGGCTGACCGCGAGCGGCGCCTTTCCACCAGCATCAACATTCGAACTCATACAGAGCCGGTATATACACTGGACAGAGGCTCCAAAGTCGGCCGAGCTTTACACCCGTCGCTGTTATTTTCATTTGCCGGACGAGACGGGTTCACAGAGTTGAGGTTTGACGATGACAACGGTGGGTCGCACGTAACGGGGGATGATAAAGGGAGAAAATGACGCAATTTCACGAGGACGAACGAGCGGGTCGCATTTACGGGGGCGCCGAAATGAAAATAAACCGCGGCGCGAACGAGGGATGCATACAGTGTAATCGCGCAGTGGTGCGAATTCATCACGTCATAATTGGGCAGGGTGAGATGTATTGATGCGCGAGGCGCGAAGAGTGACGCGCGAGACTTGAAAATTTATCGAATTTCGTGGGGTGAGTGATTTCGATATGGCTCGAGCTGACGTTTAGGGGCGGTGTTGAATGGGAGCTTCACTCTGTGGGGGGTAGAGTAATGGAAAATTCTTGGTGAGGTGGTAGAAGGGTAATCTGACTGCAATAACAGAGGAGGGAGGGTGCTTCTTTTTTTTGGAAATTCCAACCAGTTTGGCTTTCCGCGTGGATTTTTTCATATCGAACACCATCCATCACCACCTTGCTCATCACTGATTACTCTTCGATTAGACTCAATTCGTCGTATAAACACCCGCATGAAGAAAAGGAAGTAAGGAACGATTACAACCCTCATACCAATTCATGATCATGAGAGTCGACCAAAATACAAGAATGCTTTTCTCATTCATATTCACCAGAAATAGTGAGGGATGAGCGTTGCAAAAATTTATTCGGCAGGTATCCATTTGTCGATGGTCGGCTCCGTTTATTCATTTGAAATCTCATAAACATCAAACAGCGGATATAAGTATGTATTGAACTGATTATATCTTCGTTATTAGGTGAGAAACCACTGCTCGGTTAGTAGATGGTAAACTAGAGGTACTCGATGATTCATTCTTGTCTACTGGTAAAAAATGACCGAGCAGAAAACAAAATTGTTGACCTTCATGGCAGTGTAGGTCAATCTCAAATATGTACTAGCAAAGTGGATTTTCCCTGGGAAACGATATAAATGGATGACTGATAGAGAGTGAGTCGGATTAAATAAAAAGAGTTTACCAAGACCGAAATTATGGCCTGGTAAGATTTTGATCATTCAATATCCTACATATCGCCCATTTGTTTCATTTGCGTGAGACATGTCACACACCAGTTACGAAAAACTGTCGCATGATTGTACAGCCTCGCCCCCAAGCTCATGTCACTTTGATTCTCCCCAACTCCAAGTCGTAAAGCTTTCATCGATCCAATTTCTTCGAACTGACGAGGGCAGCCTGTCAGGGTACAGAAGTATGCATTGCGAAGAGACTCTTCAATTCTTTCGAACATGATTGTCCCAAATTGATCGACCTCATACAATAATGATCATATCAGTCTATCTGACACAGCGACAGAGAAAAGTCAGTATGATTCGATTCACACTCTGCAGAAACTTGATCCGTCACTCTAGAGACTTTGAACCATATGCTCGATCTTTTGACGAGAACTTGATTCTAAAGTTTTGAAAATTTCGGGCCATACATAATTCTATAGCTGACCTAGTAAGTTTCATTTTGTGAATAGGTATTTGAATTTTTGGTCCTATACAAGGTGTTTTAAAAGGCATCGTAAAAGTTGAGGGAGTAATACATCGGGAGAAAGAATTCAAGAGACGTCTGAATGTCAAACAAGACCATGAACTGACGCACAACAAAGTAATAGCTTTTATGTCTCACGTGATATCTCCACAAATGCATAACGAATTTAGATCGTCCAGAAAACACACGATTATACCCTCGCTCGAAGAGTGATCCCAAATTTCGTTTTCCTCCATCCAGTTAGCCCGTCCCGAGCCGTACACGCGGCACGACTCGCATTATCGCGCACGACCGCCCGGCGCGCGTCGTTTGAATTTTGCAAGCTCTGCCTCGTCCGGGCGCGCGTCCATGCGGCTCGAGCCGCACAACCGCGCCTACACGTATCGCACACCGCACACCAGACTACCAGAGAGCGATGCACACCGAAGCGAGCCTACACCTCGCTGTCGCGAGCGGCGAATCGATCGGGTGGAGCTTTCGCGGTGGCCGCGCCGGGCTCAACACGTGTTCCAGAGCCTCGCCTCCGAGCAAACTATTCGTGCTTGCAAGCTCGCGAGCTTACGTGCTTTTTACGAAGCACGGGCGCCGCCCACGAGTTAAGCACTCGCCGCGTGTTTGCCTTCGCAAGCTCGTTTTCCCTCGCCTCGTCTCTAAAGCTCTGTGTCACTGCAAGCTCCGCAAGCTCTCCCCGTAACACACATACCACCATGTGGGAATGCTCACGCGCTTCGCGATCGATTCGCGATATTGCGACCGTCTTTCCGACTCCGAGTCGATTCTCGAGCTTGCGCAAGCTCTAATTGGGGAGGAGTGTCGCGAGTGTGGATTTTGCGGCGGCAAAGAGTCGACGTCGCGCCGAGAGAGCTCTAATGAGGCCGGATCGATTCGGGGCCGATACATGTAGATGGGGCATTGTGGCAAATCTTGCAAAGCCGAGCTGAGTATTTTCCGAGGTATTTTGGTTTTCCGGCCGCGATTGATACGCGACGACCGATGATTTTAATGAGTTCAAGGATTAATTCGGTCACTCTGTCGAGTCGTTTGAAGATGCGGATTATCGAGCTCGACGAGAGATGACGGAGTTGATGCAATGAGAGCGAGCGAGCTCGGCCTCATTCTTCTGTGACCGATATAGGCGCTGTGTAAAAATCGTTAATTGCGTTACACAGAGACGCGACGACGTCGAGGGAAAGAGTCGGCTATGTAGCTCTCATCTCGGGCTCTATTTTCCCGAGCGGATGATAGAATTGGACGGATAGGATGAGATAATAGAAATTTTTACCGAGTGATTATGAGCAGTCAAAGGGCCAATTTCAGCGGATTGTAAAAGAAAGATGAGTGCACGAATGAGCACGTAATTGTAAGGCTTGAGCGGGATAAATGGTGGTGAAATCTAAAATATTTGTCCACTCGGTTCGTGAAATAGGATCAAATTACTCTTTGATCGAGGTCTACTTTCTGTTAAAAGTGAGGTCAGCATCAAAAATTTTTTTCCAATTATTCCGTGAGTATGACTTCCACAAAAAGTATGGCGCGATTAACTATCTTTTATTGGGTCAAATTATGATTTGTATAGTCATTTCTTTTTTGACCCAGTCAATACTCAAATTACTCGTGCAAACATCCAGGTGACAAATCAACAATTACACCATTTTCACAATACTCTTTCTCCGAGAACAAAATACAGAATTTGCCAGATTTTCATTTGTAACGTGATACACGACGCCACCAATCGAGATTCGTCGCTAAAGCCCGCGCGAATGTTCAATATTGCCAATACAATAAAAAATACGAGCAGTCCAGAAGGGAATGACCGCATTTCGAGTACGTACGCATGAAGCCATTCATTCCGCTCTTGAGCAGTGAGCCAACGCAATTTTCAATGGATACTCTCGCTACTTGATGAGCCGAGAGTGCGTAAAACGAGATGCGCGGCCGAGCTAAACGCGCCAAACTCGTGCGAGAGCACACTAATTTTCCGCCGCCTTTTTTTTTCCACGCCACGAATTTGCGAGTCGCGTCGGGTGACCCGCACAAATCCCAAGCAGTGGTGTTGCCACTGCCCAAGAGGGAGTTTATAATATCCCGAGTGTCGCGTGGAAAAACTCTTCCTCTCTTCCTCTCCCCTTCATACGGTGAAAATTTAATTTTCGAATGATGGCAAAAAGGAGAAGCGACCCATTATTAAATGGACCCGGAGAAAATTACGTCGCACTCGCTCTGTACAAGCGTAGAAACATCGACGAAGCCGGGGCTAACGAATTTCCAGTTTCACGCTTCTTGCAGCGAGAGATTGATTGATTGATTGATGAGAGAGAGAGAGAGAGAGAGAGAGAGAGAGAGAGAGAGAGAGAGAGAGCGATGCGCTGTTGCGCTGCCGTATAAAACAAACTCGTAAATTCGAGGAACCGAGCGCGAGCTTACCCTGCCGCGTATATAGGTGTAAATAAAGAGAAGCGGGGGAAAATCCAAGCCTTTTTTCCCTCATCCCTCGCTTATAATCTTGCGCGAGGGGAGAGACAGGTTTGCGCCGATATCGATGCGCGTTCTGATTTGCCTCTTTTGACAGGCGAATGTGTGTATGCGTAAAGAAATTGAGCAGGGCGCGCCTCGAGCTTTTTGCAGAGAGCGTGCATGTGCGCGCGCGGGGCAAAGTTTGAATTCGCGCTCGGGCGCTTTCATTTTCCAATTTGCGCCTGGCGCTGTTGATAGTAATTTCGGCCTCTATGGATGGGCTTAGCATAATGGGGAGTGGCGCGCGAGCGACGGGTATTATACTCGGCGCGAGTTTTCGAGCTTTTCAGACTGGAGATATAACAGGATCATGGCACGGCGTTGGCTGTGGATTATCGAGAATGATGTATCGTTCGGAGAGTTCAATATTTGATACTGCCGGGGGTTGGAGTTTTGAATTTTGGGAAATTGAATCATCAGTGCTATTGGCAAGTTTCGAATTTTTTGAAAGGAACTTGCCCGATTAATACGTACGAAATCGCACGATTGACATTTTTTAGAGCTAGAAAAATTTGGCGGGACCGATGCTCTTCAAATATCAAATTCATGCTGAAGTCGATGTAGAGAAGAAACTTATTGTGCTTCGGTATGTTTCTATGAATTAAATATACCAACTTTACAGAATCCATTTACTGCATTGACTACAAATTTGAAAATGGGGATTTTTTTTAGAGTAGATTACTCAGCAATTAATAGCTCAACAATATGAAATTTTCAAAAATATTCATACTATGTCGAATATTACTTTCTCACAATGTTGAATGGTAGTTGACAGGTTCGTTATTATTTAGAATCTCTAACTTGAATTATATTCATAATAAATTTAGAAAAATTATGAAGCTTCTTTTGCCCACTAGGGGTTATAAGCGTCTCCAACGACTGTCTAGTAAATGAGCAATACTCATAAAATCATCGCTTCATGAGTGTTGGAATGGAAAACCTCATCCTAATGATGTTACATCATCCAATTACACTCATTGACATTCGATTACGTATATTGTAATTAATTTGCTCAATCGTGATAGATGTCGCTTGGAATTCAGAAATCAGAGATTTGATTTGTTTCAACTCTCACGTTGATAATTGGATGGGTGTTTAATCATCATTGGGTACTGTATGGCATAGCTAATAGCAGTTCAAAATCGATTAGCGTTTCTCGAAATAGTCGAATTTGAAATTAGCCCACTCATGTTACATCCCCAACTCAATTAAACAATCGACCCGTCGGAATATTGACATCATTGACATAATGGAAGCAAGGATTCGTTGCACAAGACATTTCGAG
>JAPYYZ010006693.1:0-11576 GCA_030522705.1 Eretmocerus eremicus | reverse complement strand
TGCATGTTGCCCCTTGTCACTCGAAATTCAGTCTTAGCTGTCCACATACACTCGCGCACTTGCCGGATCACTCAATAATTGATGCATGGCTTCTCTGAACGCGGTACATGCAGCAGAGACACCAAGGTCGCCCTTCAGGAACTGCGGGGTGATGGGACCGACGCCGATCTCGAGACGAGTTTGAGCGGCGATCTTTCTCTGCGCCTCCGTTGACTCCCTGCGACGGTCTTGATGAAGATCGACGTAACGTGCACGAGTCGTGCTCTTGGAGCCAGCCATCGTTGTAAGCGTCGTAGGTTGGTTTGGGCGTGACCAGGTATTTTTTCTGTAGCACGCCTGGAGGTGCTAGAGTTGGCTCGCCCAGTCAGTGAATTCGTGGGTAGTTCTTTGCTCGTGCCCCACGTTGAGCGCCATTTGACGTGAGCCGTCGAGGCTAGGACGACCCCAGCGTCGACGCGTGAGGATCTTGTGGTGGGGCATGGAGGGTTTTCTTCAATGATCCCGATGTCGAATGAAATTTACGTGCCATTTATTGCGGCGCAAGCGCGACGAACGAGAATCGCGATCAGACATACCACACACAGTTTGAGCACACGAACAAGTGACGAGCATTGCGCTTTCGTCCTACGACGAAATAAATCCACAATAATTCTTGCATTGAAAATGATTGGCGCGAAGGCGCGACGCGGAAGAACGAATGACGCGGAGTGGAAAGGAGTCCGGTACAATCGCCTAGAATGCCGGATTCCGAATACCGCTTTTCGGGCACGAGGCCCTCTACTTATACTTTCGTACTACGATGACAGGCCAACGGTCTCGTCCGCACTAGAGCGGTCTCTAGGGGTACGAACCGCTGGTCCGTCGGTTTCTCCCGCGGTGGAGGGAGCTGATGTTTCGTTTGAGTGGACAGGCCGCCAGCTTGTCGGCTTAACGTCGTAAAAAAGGCACGAAAGAACCACGCGAGGCCGTGGCCTGTTCACGCGAGCGCGGTCACTTGCGTATGAACCGCCGGCCCGTCGGTCACTCACGCAACGAGAAACCGCCGGTCTCGTGGTTAAATTCAAGGCATGATGAGATAACGATAACCTTTCTCTTTCTCAAAATGAATATCAAAGATGACGGGTCAGTATAGAGGCGGCATCACCTTCGCGTGCGCAAATAACCTCTTCGCGTACGTGAACTCAGTTTTCAACTTGGGAATGCATCGCGTGCGCGAACTCATCTAATCGATCAGCACAGAAATTCAAGTAATGAGGTAATAGGCTAACATATTGATTTCTTTGAAACAGGCAATTCCTTTATATGGATTCTGCCGCGAGAGCGAACTGGAACTCAAATCTCAGAAAGACTATAGAGTCACCGGAATGCCCCACGGGGAACTTCTCAAAAAAAACTCAAGCAGGTACAGGCTACAAAACCGCAAGCTATAAAACCCTCGGAACCGGGACATCACCGCGGTGGAAATCATTCTCATTCCGGACAGACTACAAAACCGCAAGCTGATAAACCTCCCGGAGCTGGAATTTTATCGAGGTAAGAATCATTCCGGAATCTCAGACAGGCCAGAAAAGTGCAAGCTAATAAACCCTACAGACCGTTGGTCTGTTTGGGATTTGGGGAAGATTCCCCCCTCGGTAATGTCCCAATTTCGAGGGTTCTGTAGCTTGAGCTGTGGTAGCCGGTCTGGGATTTGAGTATGATCCTATCTCGATCAAGTTCCGGCCTCGAGGATTAATTAGCTTGCGGGTTTATATCTTGTCCTTGATTTGTAGATGATTCCAACCTCGCCAGAATTTTGGTCTCGAGGGCTTACTAGCTTGCGGTTTTGTAGCCGATCTGAGATTTGGAGATGATTCTTGTCTCCATAAAGTTCCGGTCTCGAGGGTGTGAGCGCTTGCAGTTTTGTAGCTTGTCTGGAATTCCAGGAAGATTCTCATCTCGATAAAATTTCGGTCTCGGGGGGGGGGGGGGGGGTAAGGGCTTGCGGTTTTGTAGCCTGTCTAGGATTTCGGCAATATTCCCACTTTGGTCATGTTCAGGCCTCGAGAGATTCTCAGCTTTCGGTTTTGTAGCCGGTCTGGTATTTGGGGTCTGTACTCCCGAAAACTCCGGTTCGGGCACTCTTGTGGCTCTGTGGCTTGTCTAACATTTGATTATCAGTTAGCTCTCGGAGCCACTTCTAGATTGAGACATGGTTGTTGGAACAAATCAGGAAATCTCATGATTTCATTACTTAAATTTCCGTACTAATTGATCAATAATATGTAGTAAGAGCT
This sequence comes from Eretmocerus eremicus, assembly GCA_030522705.1. NCBI lineage: Eukaryota > Metazoa > Arthropoda > Insecta > Hymenoptera > Aphelinidae > Eretmocerus > Eretmocerus eremicus. The sequence continues at coordinate 9,300 of JAPYYZ010006693.1, read as the reverse complement.
ACATGCACGCATATCCTCCGATCTCGGTTAGGTACACTCACTTCAGATCGTCACGGAATATATTTCTATCCCCTTCCTCCATCAGGTTCAAGGAGACCCAAAGAGGAATTACACCCAAGGCGATGCAGTCGCATAGTTAACTCGACGTGTAAGTGTAGAATAGACGGAGCCCTTGCAGCTGAAAAAGTCGAACGGCATCTTGTAGATCTTCTGAATAAATTGAATCTGCTTTTTCGGGATTTTTCTGCGAGTTCTCTGAGCTGAGTAATGAGTTGCAAAGTTTTTCTCCCTGAGCTCCATTTTTTATGACATTGATATTCCAAAGTATTCACAAAACATCAAATGAACATGGGATTTTATACAGACCCTGATACAAACCCAGAAACTCCTGCGGCAAGCCTTGCTCAAAAACCAAAGTTCGTACCCATACCCCGTGAAGGTTCGTATTGTATCCTTAATATTATTCCGCTATTACACTATATGTCTAATCAAGATTCAGTTATTAATGGTAACGACGAGAATTCGCGTATTGATCCATGTTTACTTTGGAGCGGTAAAATTATGATTAAAGGCAAGGGAAGGGACTGTATGTCCGTAGCAGATGCATCCCTGTTACGCAGTCCTCACCCCAAACCGGTTACACGTACAGCGACCTTTTATTTTCACGTAGTAGATGTGATTTGAAATGATATTTTGAAGGAAAGTCAATGGCTTGCACGAGATCGGGTTTGATAGTGATTTTTACATCTTCGGAAATCTAAAAGATGGAAACCGAATTGGTGTGATCGCAAACAATCATCGTAATTTTCACGCAGATAAACATACGCCGATTCTATATTAGTTATCATTCGAGAGTTGAGAAGAATCCTGGCCAGCTATTTTTGATGATTTTGGATTACATATGAGTACGAAAGAGAAATCCCCCAAAATATTGAAACCATGTTTTTCAACCGAATTCCGCACAAAATCGATGTAGGAACAAGGTTCTTCCAGCTCCAATTCTTGCTTCTGCTTGTAGAGATTCTCAGAAATGCCGAATGATTCCACCTGAATTGTCGGATCTTCATCTGCGTAGAAACTAAAAGTTAATGTTTGGAGAAAAGAACACTCACCGAATTTTTCCCAAATTCTGCTGAACTTTGTCTGCGGTTCAAGCTTCTTGAGCAGATTAAAAGATTCACATGTTCACACTGAAATTCAACATTTCCTCTCTACTTCAAGATGTTTTCATTAAAATGCCCGTGAACGCAACACAGTTGAAGATGAAATCATTCGAATTTGGGATAAGAGGTATAAGAGAGATGAAGATAAGAGCTTTTAGAGTTGGGTTGGCAGTCGACGCAGCTTTTGAAAGTTCCTGTATGATACTGTGATTGTCGTGACAGAAGATTCGAATATCTGAAGCTACATAAACTAAGAAATGAAATTGCGGAATCATCATTTATTTTGCCCGTTAATCGGTATAAAGTCCATTCACAGTCTGTTCCACAACTTCAACGCGACAGAAATCTTGCCCAAAATATGTTGAACGACTTAGGGGAATAATGTTGATCTTGAAATTCTTCTTGCTACGGGAGGGATTCGGATACTGTTGTACTGATAATGTTGAGCTTGAAATTCGGCTTGCTACGGGAGGGAGTCGGATACATATTGCGCGAATGAATCGAGAAGTGATTCACTTTGGCGTTGATATAAATCTTGTCTTTTGTTTGACATTGGGCAAAATATTGTTGACCCGTACGAACTTACTTCACCCGTAAAATTGATGTCGATCATTCCTTTGATACAAGAACATTTCGAAAAAAAATTTGGCTCCGAGAAATCATGATCGTTTTTGCTGGTAGATGAGCTTCCTCCATACAGAAATAATCCATCCTTGTAGAGAACCCACTCGGCCATATATTGCAAAATTATGATGGGCAGGAGATGCTTAAAGCGTATGATAAAGACAAGGCAAATGTTGCTGAGTGTTTTTGTACCGATTTGAGGAATCCACCTTAATATCTTTCGATCCAGTCAAGTTTGCGAAACTGTTCATCGAGTACGAGATCTACAAGAATAACATGTGCTACAAGTGAGAAGTAATTTCTCGGTTTTTGAATACAAAGATGTCATTCACATTTAATATTTGCATTTCCCTCTTCGATAAGAACTCGTTTGGAAGGCCAATTCACGATTCCAAATTGAATGATTATTTCAATACAGCACAGGCAAGACAACCGCTTAACGGTAAAACACTTGTCATTATAAGCAACCGTAGATTGGACCTCGTATCTATGCAAATAGCCACTCGGCGATGTAAATTAACTCGAAATACCTTGGCATGTATTCTCCATAGTTCTCAGAATCACAAGTAATAAGAGTTCATTTGCTTTCTTGTCATATAGATTCACCCAAAGTACGTTGACATGTCACTTTCGTAGCCGTATCTAACGTTTCGATGGAGGAGTTTGTGTTTCTGTGATCGAATCTTTCGGATGATAGCTTTTACTGATCTCTTTTACATGCCACAGCCATTTATTTCAATACACAACGAGAGGACCGGAACTGTCTGCCATGTTCATCATGATTTCATGTTTCACTACAGAATTGGTTCTACGACTTATAATGAATATGCGAGGCTCATATGTCACTATCTCGGTGACGATCCAAAATTGAGAGGAGTGGTACGCCCGAGGTGATTGAGAGGGTACAGAGGCAGTCAGTCCTAAGGGGTATTTATCAAATGCTATGAGGGTGGTCGAGAGGTATGCCACGATACATTGCAGGCTTGTTCCCAAGGAAACCGCGGAGGAAACAAGCACTAATGGTGATTTCACTATCTTGAATGGCTCTCCACTTCTTTACTTTTTTTTTGGTTAGTAACTTTCGCTCCGACTTTTTTTCCAACCGTCTTCGATTATGATTCATAGGCGCAGTCGTTGGTGTGATTCTCCAGAGGGTAATCGAAATTTTAATCCAAAGCTCATAAAAGATTGGACTTCAAACTCTAAGGATTGATATGAAGAAGCTCGCGGCTTGGGCTATGACAAAATTTACGAGAAGTATCCTGAGATCGGTGAAACAGATGGTTGCAAGTTGTTGAGCATCTTCGTTATGACATCTAGCGAGATGATTTTTGTCAATACACCTTTCACATTCTTCTGTGGTGATCAAAATTCCCTAGATTGAGGCCGACTATTACAAGGTTCTCTCGGGATTGGCAGAAGGTTCGACAGAAAAATTCCCAAACGTGGCCAAAGACATCATAGCAATTGCAGAGATGTATGGAAATACACAGATGAACAAACTTTTGTCCGAAAATTCAGAAAGAAGAAACATTTGTGAGATCAATCATCACCCCACAACAATTCTCCTACGATACATTCTCCTGACATCAGTTTCTTGCGCAGCTCACATACACAATTTGGCGTTTGCACTCATCCCACAGCTTCTAGTTCGACTAGTCAAAGGCAAAAAGACGATCGGAATAACATGGAGACCATCTGCCGAAGATATCTCCAAAGGTTTCTTACTCCAAATATCTGTAAGATTTTGTCTTGACGCTTACAAGCACCTATCTGTGCACCACCGGTGCTAGCTGGCATTCATGTGCTTTTTCATGTTGCAGGATATCACAAAAGTGCCAACAGAACGAGGAGAGTTCGGAAACATGTCAAAATGAAATGACCAGGCCGTGCAAGCGTATGCTATTATATGTGGCGAACTTAGTAACGCCCAGTTCTCAATCGCAGTCGTAAACAATGTGATGTACAGTATGACTTCTCCCCTGGCAGCGATAAATTTTTGTTCCCAAGCCACGACAATCTTGCAGGGCTCATTTTCAAAGCTGAGTTTTGAATGTTGGAAGTTTGTGGCCGGATCCATTTATTGTAACAACGAAAACAACATTAATCCTAATCTCCGTTCTCTCGTGAATTTACTCAGTGAGAAAGCGCAACTCGCCCTGGAAGCTGCGAATGGTCAGGGAGTAAACACAGAAGCTCCTGACAATGAGCTGATCAACGCACAGTGCATTTTTAATACCAATACATAGAAGTTATTGGTCTCCCTTGAACTCTCATGGAGTAAATTTGAATTCCTTGGAAGATTTGGGAAGCCCATAAGAGTTTATCTCGGCTGAATAAGGTTCCTGGAATCCGAGTGATTCATCGTATCGGGAGTGGTTTTGCGAGCAATTGAATCTCAATATTTTCAACTTTCAGTTCTTTTGTAGGGAAAACATTTCACTCAGCATGTGATAGTCCTCTGACTGCGAAAGCCGATTCAAAGTGCCGACTTTTTGCTCCTTGCTTTCAATCATCTCGATACTATTCTGAATTATGCCGATGCTTGCGGTTTTAGGTCACTGCAGCCATTGCTCAGCTCGGGCTGTAGCAAACTCTTTGCGCCGTATAACAACCCAAAGCTCAGTGGCGTGTATCATGATATTAATTGTCTATAAGTTGTAGATCCTTACAATAGTAGTTACTCGCGTGATTGTAACAAGGATGTAGTTAATTGTCGTGCATGGCGCGAAGCTCTAACTAGAATACCTAATCCCGTAGAATGTTGTAAAGTGAGCTGAGTTAAGGATGACTGACACTGTTGGAAATGTCTTGTTTTTTGATCGTCTCGAACAGATCGAGCTGTGAACGTTAATTATCTAAGCAGAAAGAAACGTGAGCTCTCGTTAGGATACATATTGTGCTTCGATCGCATCCAAGAATAGAATCCTCTAATACCCAACACAATCACTCCTCCAATCAGCATTAAGCTGCGTTATAGCTTCCTTTTCTCTTTGCTCGCCGATATATTCTCAAAATTAGATGCAAGCACTGGTTACGATGGTTCATCATCGACCACTGTATTGCAAATGATCCTCTAGTAGTTATAACAACCGAGTTCCGAGAGCGATTTGTATCATACGTTACGTTTGGCTGTAAACTTGGTGATTTTCAATGAATAAAACTCCATTTTTGTATTCATTGACTCTTCCAATAACTTTCCGTCCGAATCTGTGACAAGGAAAAATGAATTCGTCGCATCACATTGTTCTTGAGGTGCTGTAGATAGACGGTGATATTTCATCGGTGGGGAAACAATACAGATTCTCCTCGAATCATTTTGAAGTTTTCAGACAATTATGTACTATCATTCTTGTAGATAATGTAGGCCCCGCGTGATTTGAACAAGAAACAATGTCTCAATTCCGTCGTGCAGCGTGATGATCGGAATATTCTCAACGACTTCCGGCGACGGAACCATCGCTATACTTGCGACTATACTGGACCTTCAGCTAACAGCTTGAATCGCTTATAGAATTTGGAAAAATTTGTAAAACACTCATTTCCAACAATCATTTATTGTTGTTACACAGATAAAACGCCGGTGATTTTGAGGAAATCAGTTGAAATGTCGGGAATAAGTCTGTGTGCAGCTGTTTTTCCGTTATTTCTCACTCTATATAGATCTGAGAGCGAGAATCTCCATAACAGTGAAAATAGAGCTTCATCGTCGATTTTTTGCGGGATCCGGTTGGTAGCCTGAATTTTACTATTTCGAAAGTTTTTCCTTCCCTACCCGTATGGAGTAAATAGTTGTCAGAAATGAGATGCATATTAGATTTTTTCGGAACCATCGAGTGATTTATTCGGGATCGGCGTATCTTTATTTGCGTGAAAATTACAAGTGTATGGCTTGAAAATGACTCTCCCAGACTTAACCTCAATCGTTTCAGCGTCTCAAGCCTCAAGGAAAGGTCCGAAGATTTATCAGAAACCATGAGAATGGGTCTTTCTTTCATCTATCCTTCTTGTTTTAGATTCCCGTAAGTGCAATGGGAAAAAAAATATGGAAATTTAATGTTGGTTAGTAGTGAGCGTAGTGTCTGGGAATATTGCACTATACTGTGCGTAGCTATGTATATGCCAATATGAAAATCGTCCTTCCAGCAAATCGGTTCCCGTTATCCAGTGCGTGGAATTCATTGAAGAAGCAAAGCGTCAAGGAGAGTTGTTTCCGCACAGAATTAGTCATTTGAATCTCGATTTTGACATTTGCGTGCGGTTTTTCTTTTTCTCCTTAGTGTATGACTATTAACGAGTACGATGCATATCAATTTCAGATAACAGAGGAGTGTAAAAGCAATGGATCTCCTACACGTGTGCAATGGATCATTCGGAGTTGAAATGGACAAGAGTAAATTCCATCGAGGGAAGATCAAGTTTTTCTTGATATTGCATTATCTCATTCCGGTTAGGAAGTACGTTGGGAATGTAATCGACCAATGCGATAATTTTATTCCTGAGCAGTTCATTCCGCACGAACTGGAAGAATTGGAAACAAAACTGGATCACTCTACTTACTTCTTCGTCAATTCGTCAAGCATGTCATCGAAGGCTTCAAAAAGCCATTCGAACAATTCTCAACAGAGAAGGAAAGATTCAATATTCTCAGAGAACTACGCCATCTCTAAAATTTGGACCAGTGTTGGCTATACATTTTCCGCTTATTAGGGTATTAGGAATATTCTGTGAGCTCCCAGGAGTATACGATGCCGCAAAAGCTCATTGGCTGGCATTGAGAAGGCAAAAACTGTCACATATTATAGACAAGCCCCCATGTAGAAAACGAAGTATTTAGAATTCTGTAACGAACATGGAGACGCTTTTTATTTGGAAGGATGGTATGATGATCTTGAAACCAGGAACGGTTTTGGGAGCGCCGCAGGAGAGCAAAAAATAGGTGGGGTGTTTGTCCGATGCCCTTGCCTCCCACCACAGCTTGTGAATAAATTATACAGTAGACTTCCGGTGATAATTTTTCACTAAAAACATAGGGACCAATACGGCAACCAAGAAGAATCATCAAAGAATTCTACATTCTCCACGATAAGGGCATCAGAATGACTATCAATGGAGAGAAGAGGACTCTATCCTTTGCCTTGACGCAACAGATTGGAGATAATTTGGCCCTGAATTGCTCGTGTGGCTTTTTATAAGGTGTCACTATAACAAATCACTGTCGATGTTGCACAGCAACAGCAGCTGAATGTAGGTGCCTCATCGAAGAAGTCCGAAGCTTAATCCGAACTAGAAAATCGTATGGATCGACTATCAAAAATCAGCAAATTAATGAAGACCATCCATTTGAAGGAATCATCGAAGAATGCGTGTGGGATAAGATTCCAATATGGCATATAGGAGATAATCACTTCGAAGATGTCATGCATGATGTTTCAGAGGGCACATGTGACTACACGGTGGGAGGTGTGCTGTATGAGTTGATTTTTGAAGACAAATGGCCAAGTGACCCATACCGTTCAATAGGTATTGACAAAATATACTACCAAAAAAATTTTCAGCCCCCTAGGTCACTCCTGGTCGACATAACCTCAGAAAAACTGTTTTATGGTCTTCAATTGATTCCGGGGATGACAATAGACCAAATAATCTGAGAGAATTTACAAGAATAGTTTCCATAGAGACAAACCTCTGGGGATTTTTTCAGATTTTTAGGTTGCCGAACAGAACCTAGAAAATTTTTGGGAATTTTGAATAACTCGCCATATTGACGAGTTTGGGGGTGTCTCGCTGGAAATTTTTCCCAATGTTTGAATACGTATTATCTATCTACGAAAAAATTTTCAGAGTTTCCATTTGGGGGAAACGTTCTGAGAGCCTAAAAACCACTTTAAACGCGTTTTTTCGCATTTTTGCGACATTTCGCATGCTTACGTAGCTTTGATCCTCCTGTATGGCAACTTCAACATGGGAGATGACTTATGTAATTGTATATACATGAAATCTGAGCCTCAATACACTCACTAGATGATACAAGGATGCCCTAATAGGGTCCCTAAGAGTCTCTGCGAAGCCCGAGAGTCGGCACAATCACAATCCGCCGTTGTCATGCAACTCTACCATGGTGAAATTTCTTCATCCCTGTGATCAAAAATCGATACCTGTGGGGTCGATTTGGGGCTCTCGAGACGAGAAAATATTTCAGTCCAGGGCCACACGGACGATCCGGGCACGGGTGGACTGGCTTTCCTCACTTCGCTCGGGAATCCATCAGTCCCTAAGGCCCGACAGGGGGCCAACCCGAGTCGGAGGATAATATATTTTGTATGTGTCATCAAGGAAACTTTGTCGCTAAGATTATCTGATATGAATATTCTAAATGGAGGAATGCATCCATGAAAAACTCCCAATAACTAATCCACGTTCGAGAAAAAAAATACCTACCGCCTTTATTTTTCGTGTATACCCAACTGACATATTCAAATCGACCAATCTGCTACGCATATATTTTTGCGCGCAACAATACTTCCTTGATCTGGAAAAATCCTTATCCATGAATAGAGAAACCCTGTCCCCTCGTTTTTCAAGTTTTTTCCTTTCGTTTTCCATGATGACTGATATTCTTCATCAACCCACAGGTCCAGATCACTAACTGACTTCAATACGCCGCGAGAGACGCGTGTGAATGCAATTCTGAAATTCCACGCTGCAGCGTAGTGAACACCCATTCACTTTTCCTAAAAAGTATCACTTGGCGAGTATAAGAATTTTCCAACCAGAACTTTATTCCCATACACTGATTTTCAGTAGACGCATAGGGATTACGCATACTCAACGATATGCAGAGATGCAGAAAATTGTAAGAGATAGGCTATTTTAAAATATGGCCAGAACGTCATTTCAGTTCTTGAAAGGAATAAGGTCAGGGGGAATCTGGGAATGATAAGAATCACACATACTTTCTTGTCCAAAATTGTAGCGCCTCGCGTTTTCTAAGGACAATAGAGAAGCAGTCCTCAACAACTTACAAGGGGAGACCAGGACCTCCGGGTGACCAATCTTCACCAAAATTTTTTCACACACTCGTACTACCTAGAAAATGAAGTATCTCCTTCATCTCTTGCCTATGAGCACTCTGGACAGAGTTAGAAAATAATCAAATTCCTGATTTTTCATGCTTTTTGGGTGTTTTTCCCCTATTCACATATTGATGCTTGTGTCAATCCATCCCAGTCAACTGACTAACTTTTGAAAGTTACTGGCAACTTTTGACACGAAGAATACACATATTCTGACTGAAACAGACACATAGGGAGTGATTTCAGACTGCCAGGTCCACATGAAAACTCCAAACTGAAGAAACAGAGTTGAAAATGAAATTTGACGCCTAATCTATCGTTATCACTTTTGAGGCTAGTCCACTTGGCGTATTATATCAATGCATTCTAGAATCATCTCTCAAACACCAAATGTTTATTTGTCAATGATTCCATGATGCAGTTGAAGCAGTTGAAGC
>JAPYYZ010006689.1:0-10302 GCA_030522705.1 Eretmocerus eremicus | reverse complement strand
ACCTCAATCGGTAATGATTCGCAATATGCAACTTTCCGCAAGCCTACGCCGTGGCGCTATTGGGCACATTCCGAGCCCGCGTGATAAAAAAATATTTTGTCAACAGCCAGAGACCCGGACCGATTGGCCTCTCCTATAATTAGTATCAAGATTCGATCACACTGTAAAAAGAAATTCTCAAAGTCAGATCATATCCATGCTGAAATGAAGATGTAGTACCGAGTGTAGTACGATTCAGCAGATACGTATCTCAAATTCCGAGTCAAATTCAGTGAAAGCGTGTGTCTGAATCTGTATATTAACTGGAAGTAAGTGCCGTACGAGCTGAACTTTGAAGTATTTGATTTTTCCTAATTTACGGCGGTTTTTTTCAAGGTTGATGTACGGCATCACTTGATGGATGATTTTGCATCGAGTAGTTCATCGTTCACTCGACTGGGAAGAATATCTCTCCCCAATACTTGGTGTAATACAACAGCAGATACGCATAACCTATCTTTTGATAGGACCTGGTCAAGGTATGTTTATTTACGCGAGAATCACTATCATTTTTTGTAAAACTGATAGTTATAATGTGCTAGATTGCGGGACAAAAATCATCATAGTGAGCGTGATGAGCACAAACTCAAAAATTGAGTCTTTACCCCGTACTTCAATATCTTTTCTCGAAATGAGCACTGCTCGCTGAAAGTCAGATGATTCGAAAGATTTTGACGTCTGAAAATTAGTCTGCAGAAAGTTTCAAGTAAAGAAGTCAGCAAGCCTAGCTATCTGACTTTAAGAATTTCTTTTTACAGTACAATACGGATCAATAGCATGACAAGAATATCAATCATTACGAGTCATAACAAGCCCCATAAAATTTACTGTTCATAATTTGTCAATCATCAAGTAGTATTAATTCTCCTTGACTGGAAGGACATGTTATCAGAATGAACTGATGAAATGGAGTAAACTTAGATAAGACAGTCATCGTTCTAGTATTAATTCAATCCCAAACTACGAAAGACCTTCAGTTTCAATATCGTTGTCTCTTGTTTCTAAACCCCGGCGGGTGTTTGGATGTAGAAATTGGTGTGTGTTTGTGAGAGTTGAGAGTTATCAAATACTCATTCGAATATGGAAACTTTGTGTGAAAGCATGCCAACTAAGCATAGAGAATCAATTAGCATCGACTATCTTTTGGATACGTTTGTCAGTCTTGACAAGAGAACTAACATTAAGGGGGAGGAAAAGCTCTACCTTACCGGCATTCCTCATAAATTGATTCAAAATAAAACAAAACAATATTTCGAAAAAGTAGCTCCAGTCCGAACTGCGTATTAGCAGAATGCACCACTGTGTACAATTTTGGAGTGATCCGCGGAAAGCTCTTGAAAGAATCTCGACTCTGGCTTAATTATAATATATATTCGCACTAGAGTTGGGATTACTCGAAGAGTTTTTCGCGGATCACTCCAAAATTTCACACAGTGGTGCATTCTGCCAATACGCAGTTTCGATTGGAGCTACTTTTTTAAAATATTGTTTCGTTTTATTTGAAATCATCCATGATGAATGATGGTAAGGTAGAGCTTTTACATGACCTTAAGTATTGTTGCAATGGTCTACAATTTTGTCACTCGTTATGTACGCCATTAGATACAAGATATAGCAAGTAAAGAACTTAGAATTCATTGGAAAACTGTGAGACGAGTTAACGTGAGCGATGAAATACCTTGGTTTGCATGACCTACTGCCAGATTCAAAGTTGGTTATGCACGTTGGAACGGAAAATAAAAGTTTCTCAATAAGTAAGCTATATGAAGTATTTGAAAACTGATGGTTTCGTATGTTTCTCTTGTGCAGTGATTAGTTCTGAAGAGGGATCATGAAGTATTCAGCAGAAATTGGGCTAGTATTTGTTTTATTCACAACATTTCAATGGAATGTTGAGGTTGTTTCTAGCCCTGCAGCGGTGGTTACGCTATTTGAAGTAGTCTTTGGAGTTAAAGATCTGAGTGAATTGATCCAACAAAGCTCAGATGAACATGCTCACAGAAGAAAACAGACATATACCCCATCAACTTCGTCTTTGCATAATATTGATAAGATGATAGATAGCTTGCCCGAAGACTTTAGATTTTCGGGCTCGATGCATGAGATGAAGAATTCGTTCAAACAGATCCAGCTACATCACGAAAGGATATTTCCTCAAGATGAGTCCGTGGAACATCGGAAATTGAATTCTTCAGATAGTGGGTACAGATACACGTACTTGGCGCTTCCAATACTCCACGAGTACGGCAGAAATAGTCCTCTACTCAATATTCATGGGATAATACGGGGTACTTTCAAAAATTACACGAGTCATCGATCTAGTTGGCTTGAATATTATCAGGTATCATGCTTACTCAAAAATATCATTCACTCGATCATGAATTCCTGAATTGACTCCCATCTCTGCCTACATTGTAGAAGTTTGCGGATGTGTGCGTCACTCATTTGTCTGGATTGCAAGCCGTAAACAGATTACTTGAAAACGTAATATGGTCGTCTGAGCTCTACTACGAAAATATCCAAGAGTTGCTACGAATCGAGGAGGAAGCGAAAAAAAAAGGTAAACTTGGTGCATCACATTTTCGTCATTTATTGTGTATTTAAAGTTGTGGCATCGATCGTCTTTCGAATGTGTACTCGGTTTGGGATATGGAATCTCGCGATCCGCAGGCATTCATCGAGTAGTACACTTAGTCTCCAGTAACTCATTCAGGAAACTCATTGAGGAACGAGTGTTCGAGGCAACATTCTCACATCAAATTGACTTGAACAAGTGGCCATTTTGAAGAAAATTGCGTTCGCTCCTGATTTGAGATACTCTCAAACCTGCCAAACCTTGTCTGTGTTTTAGTTTCAGAGCACCATGTCTATCTCTGTATACTTTTCTCACATTCCATCTTTATTTGCTATCACGGATACTTATTTCAGGTCTTCATGGTGAACAGGGTGTTCGAAATGTGCAACATGCAAATGTCTACATACAAGAAACTTCCTCGGAAATTTCCAATTGGTACAATCGAACCATCAGGACTATCGCGCCTGACTTGATTAAAATATCTCGGAAATTATACGTTTGCGGTACGCCAAATGTTTCAAATCCGGGTAAGTTTGTCAATTGGCATCTTGCATTTTTTTAATCCTCTAAAGTAAAGATTTGGCAAATTAGAGCAAATCTGGAGGCATATTGTGCAATTTGAAAAAGAATTCTCAAAATTGTTTTCATCTTGTGCAGATAGTTTCAAAGTCGAGAAACTTGAAAGTGACTCTTAGTGATCAAGCGCCGCGTGACGTCATTTAGATACAATCGTCGGCTACTGCTACAGTAAACATATAATCTGACATGATTCTTTGCAACTATCTCCGAATTTTTGGGAGAAAATGTTGATGTCATCCCCAACAAACTAGAGGAAAGTTTCGTGAAAGCTAATTCGGATAGTTTGCCCATAGTTACAGTTGCTTTCATCTTCCAAACAAGTGAGCTCCAATAATCGCAACTTAGGGAATTAATTTTATCCACGTACGTGTATCGAGAAAAATTCGAAAAAGATCATTCACTGTACAGATTGATCTCTACTATCAGTAGAAACAAGTTTTGAGAAACTATTCAACATGCCAATTATAAAAAATCATGTTAGACTATAAAATTACTGTAGCAGCAGTCGACGACTGTATCCGAATGACGTCAGGCGGCGCTCGACTACTGAGAGTCACTGTCGAGTTTCTCGACTTTGAAACTATTTGCACAAAATAAAAAAAATGGTGAGAATTTTCTTTCAAATCGCACAATACTCCTCTAAATTGGCTGTAATTTGCCAAACCATTACTTTAGGGGGTCAAAAAAAATGCAAGATGCCAACGGTTCCATCTAGATCGAGAATCAACTCCCTGTTGCAGATCATTCAATTGAATTGAAAGTATTCTCAAAGTTCTTCTTCCGAGCGTGCGATGACCTTACCTCCGCTTCTGCAGCTGCTACTCACGAATGCCCGAAACCAAAATCGAGTGCATCATGCGATAAATACCAATTTTGCCGAGGAAAACTACATGGATGTGAAGCAATTGATGAACCCGATGGTGAAGTATGCATTAGCGTGAGTAACCAATAAGTGATCAGCCTGAAGAAATACGGTCGGAAGAGTATATTACGCAACTAGGGAGTAAAGTAGGCTATTTTCTCCCGGGTGCATGATTATTGCTCGAGGCGAAGCCGAGAGCGATAAAGCACCCAGAAATGATGGGCCACTATACTCCAGAGTTGCGTATGATGATATTTATTATAGCGGAATAAAAGTACGTACCGTCTACTTCATATGAGTCGCTGAACGGATGTACGACGAAATTCGTGCGGAAAGGTGATGTGGGCCCTTCGATTCAGAATAGGTTCGTCAACGGGGAGAGACGACGGGGTTGGGGCGGAGCCTCCATGACTGAAAAAAATTTCAAATACTATCAAAGAATTTATCGATTGGACTAGACCTCCATTGCACTCGATTTAAACTGAGGCAAGAGTTAATGCCGCATTCGACTATGAATATTGAAAGAAAATAATTATTGTTGTCAATAATTAGTATTGAATGGAATGACCAAACTCCCTAATTCGGCACTATGGAGACTTCAGTTGTGTGTCACTCAGCTGGCGAGTTATTGAATATGGTACATGATTTGATCACCTATGAGGTGTTTATCATAGTCGAGATCATAGTAAATTTTGAAATATCGTTTGAAATCCCAGAGCACAGTGAGACTCGTGCATGCGTATAGCTACGAAGAATAAAGATTGTAATATACAAATTATCTGAAAAAGAATTTGAGATAGAATATATTTTACGAATAAATTTCTTGAACATGGCAAAATTCATCTGATGAGCAAAAATGTTGCATATAAAATGAGGAACACTAACATCTATTTTTTTTGGTGGTCAAAAACTTCTTTTACAAAATTCAATTAGCAAAGCAAGTACAAGATCAAATAAACTTGTCAAATTTAACTTCCAATCACTCCTCAATTTTTAGAGTCAAGCAATGGGTGTAGAAATTCGAGAGAGTAATGAGCTATTCAAGAACGCAATTCCTGCTATTATGAGAGACGCTGAGCAACCTCTTGTGATTCCGAATCTATGTTATCACTAACCTTCGGAGTGACTCATGACCCATTCCGGGTACACGAACAACCAACACGGGTCTCGGAGCCCCCAATGTTTTCACTCCATGTGAACCCGGAGTTTGGTCCGCCTGATGTCGCGGCCGGGATAGCATAACCCCGCTTTTTCTCTATAGACTGTGCGAGTTTTCGAAGCGGAAGGTCGTGGGCTTGCGCTCGGTCTTGGCACTTTCTCGTCGGACTTCTTTTTCAGCGATGATCTGTTTGCTGGGCAGAAGTTCCCAAAATGGGAAAAATGTGTCACATCACTCACAATAATTAGGGACTAGACGGCACACGTAAAGTAGTAGTGCGAGAAAATCTCACTTTGATGAAATAGTACATTGTGTATTGAGTGAGGAATAGTTGCCGATTGCGCACGAGGGCGCGCGAGGGCGCCATGCGAAGCCCGAGTGCCCAATCGGCAACTTTACCTCACGCGTCGCACACTATACTTTCTTATCACAAGGGCGAGGAATCTCCCATAGCAATGTTGCGATATTTCTCATTGCGCAACGTTGCCAAGGGCTGGCGTGGCACTATTTTTAATAACCTCACCTCAATCAGTAATGATTCGAAATATGCAACTTTCCCCATGCCGACGCCATGGCGGTATTGGGCTCATTCCGAGCCCGCGTGATAAAAAGTCAATATAGAATGTGAGAGTGCCAAGCGTATAGATTTTGCATGTTATACTGCATTTTATGGTCAGAAGCCTTCAATAGATGGGAGATATCAATACTTTGGAACGTCATCGACATCTCTTGAAAGCACCGATGGCAACTGCCAGGTTCGAAGCCTAGATGACAAAGAGGGAACCGATTTTGTATACAGTCGTACTGAGCCCATCCGAAGAGTAGGGAGAACATGTTCTACGTATGATTGCACTTGCGAAGAGAGAGAATATTTCATCAATCTTGCTCCTCTGTACTCGAACGTTCGAAACCATATGTAAGTTATCATCTTTATTGACTTGTTACATGCACTAGAGCTATTGAATACGCTATCATGTCGCACGTGCACACTATGATTTTGGGGAAATGAATTTTTTGAGACCATCGAGTGGGTTGTGGAGCGAGCGAATCAAACTACCCAGAAACGAGGTAACTCTCATGGGCAGATGAGCCAGAGCCTAGTAAAGCTCCATAACCGGTATATCGATCATAACTAAACGAGTAAACCCATAAAGTCCAATTGTAAATATTAAAATAAATGACTCATTTGCATTCAGGCTAGAGAAATTTGATCAGAATATCAGGTTGTATCCGGAAAAATACTAATTCTAACTTTTCCAATGGTGTTCTACGCGATAGGACTATTCAAAAATCGTAAGAAAGTCAAACAAGGAAGCGCAATGTTTTCGAGGCTCAGAAGTAACCCTTGAGGTAACCGCAATCTTTGAACTATCACAATTTTTCTGTTTCATTTGTCCGCGAGACTAAGTAATGACGGCGGTCAAAAAATTGTGAGTTTCACGGCCAAGAAACGATGGCATGGTTGAGTGGATTACGACGCGACTCTTGCAATTGACTGCAATTTCGTTTTAGAGTGACGTAGATACACAAACTGGAGAAAATTTGGAAGCTCATAGACTGTGATCACTTTCGATTATATTTTTGACCCTCGCAGTTTCTTGTCCTCCATTTTCTTTCAAATTCTTGTAGATACGTACATCAAAAACATTTGAACGATACTGGCTGGGAGAGGATTATACATCCGGATCACGGATTTGGCCGAAACTTTGGGAATAGTCTCCTTTTGGTGCCAAAAGATGCAATCAAGAATCGTAGAGTCTGATGCCCAATAGTTTCCTGATAGGGCCCAGAATGTTAGTACTACCCATATAAACTCATGTTAGAAGTGATATAAATATATGTGTAAGCCGGTGCTGCACACGAATGGAGGGGAGTGGTTAAGGGCCAAGAGAGGAGGAGGAGAATTGGGCAGAAATGAGCGCACGCGATTTCCATTTAAATTGAGAGTGCGCTCATTCAAAAAAACGCTTACACTAATCTAACTAAAACGAACAGAAAACTAGAGTGTGCAATGCGCGTAAGCAGAAGTGAGTGCGAAATTGTAAAAATTGTTTGCACACGCGGGAAAAGTTCGTGAGCTG
This sequence comes from Eretmocerus eremicus, assembly GCA_030522705.1. Lineage (NCBI taxonomy): Eukaryota > Metazoa > Arthropoda > Insecta > Hymenoptera > Aphelinidae > Eretmocerus > Eretmocerus eremicus. The sequence goes on along the minus strand of JAPYYZ010006689.1, from coordinate 3,007 downwards.
CGTTACGCGAAAAGATGCTCACGAGCAGGCCGTCGATCCAAACTATCGATTTGCGCGACAACGGCCAAAATTTCGACTGGCGGGCCGCGTGCAGAATCATGCGAGGAGAGGCCAGCGACACGAGCGGTGGTTTCTCCAGGAGCTACGAAAGACTCATGAAATTACAGCTACAGAGCGCAAACGGCGCGAATAATATATATAGATTTACTTGCAATGCTAATGTCATGGGTTGTAACTCGAAAACGCTTGGGCATTGAACTCTACGGTTCTGGATTTAACCTTTCGGCACCAAAGGGAGACTATTCCGAAAGTTTCAGCCAAATCAGTGATCCGGGTGTATGACCCTCTCCTGGTGAGACCACGATCGGATTTGGTCACGATGTTCAAGCTCGAATATTGTCCCCAACGTTCCTTTTGGGTGAATTCACTTGAATTTATCGCACCTCTCGTTCTCCTTGTTGATGAAAAAGATGCCTATTGTAATCTCGAACCACAGGGTAATAACGGGAGCCAAGTTTGTGCTGAATGATACAAGTCTGGAACTTCACATTCAACAAGGCCAACTATTGGAGAATGGTCTAATCAATGCCACAACCTTAGAATGGATGGGGCCATCAACAAAAAGTGAGAAAGAATCTCTGAGAAACCATAGATTGTGTTGTCATTATTATTTCTCTTATAAATCCTATATTTTCATTGTAGGTCTCATAAAAGTATCCCGAGATATGGCGGACAAGATTGTCTTGTCTACGGCAATGCTTCCACCTGATCGGGTTCTGACCGGTTTGAAACTCGATTACGAACCGTCGAACGATTTGGTGCATCAGGGGTCGAGAATTTATTTACGACTATTCTCATCTGAATATAATTTCAAAGGTGGTCGCGTATCTGATGGTATCCCCGTAATTGCAAGTCTTTCCATCACTTACTCACAAACGTAAGATCAAGTATGATCAATTACTCTCTGTTCCAAACGGAGAGGGAAGTCTTGCATACATTAATTTAATTTTCACTCCGCATCCATATGAATAGGGAAGTAGATCTGCACAATCTTATATCCCCCAAAAAAGTTGAAATAGGCAAGAGAGTTGAATTCAAGAAAAATGACGTCTGGGTTACATTGAGAACGAGCAATGGTGTGGATGGTGGACAAAGCACGATTCCATTCTTTGATGGTCAAGAGGTGGCGTCTAGCATACCAACACCCTTATCTGGTGCCGGACTATACTACAAGGGAGGAGAACATTGGGCAGGTTACATCGGAATAGAACTTTATACTTATGACATTTCCAACTTCTTCATAAAGGATCCAAACGCAAAGTAACTGAGACATGCTGCCTTGTTTTGACGGCTGTAGTCTAAATTCCTTAACACTCAAACGTATTTGGATGTTTCAGATTCCACGAATCGATCAAGAGTGTTAGAGTGTCACTCGCGTTAATTGAAAGCTATTATGAAGAGATATCGAACCAATTAAAATTATCTGGCGAGATGAAGGAGAGAATAACATTAAAAGTACTACAGAAACAATTCTCAAAAATCTCACCGGTGAAAATTCTCTCTTGAATATACATCGAGCTGTACGTAGAATCATCAGAGATTATGTTCCTCGCCAAAAGAGTTTACTCCTACATGATCCGGTATGATAATACATCCTTGTGAAAATTCTGTTCCTCCTCCATGAATCACAAAGGAAAATCTCCTTTTTGCATGATTACAGTACTTTTCCAAGAAGTGTGACGATACTTTGTCTCCGTTGCTGGGCGTTAGTGAATCACTCAACCACATCTTTAACTCGTCATCGCTTTATATTGATACAATCATCAAGTCTTTACGTATCTTAGACCGACCGGCATTGAAAGGTGAGTTCAACAATCAGGATGGTAGAAGAAATATTTCGTATAGGCATATACGGTCAATTAGTTCGCGTACCTCATTTATCATTAATAGGATCGAGTCCATAGCTGTCAATTTCACACAATGACGATCTAGCCCAGTCTAACTGTAGGATATTCTGATAACTATCGTTACCAAGATATGAGGATAGTTTGGAGAGACGATAGTTGCCATTTCCTACCTTCTACGCGACCTTATATGCTCAAAATAGCACATTTTTTGAGTATCCGGACCGTGAAATGTGACCTTTATGCCTTTGGATTCATTAGCTAACGATTGAAATCGTACTTGGTCCTACCGGTGTCTCAAATTTGAAGTATGAAAGGGTGATTCTGAACATAAATACAAGCCCCAGCTTTCATGTTGATTTGTCACATTCCATGGCACGCAAAAAGTGTCACATTCCGTGACACACAGAGAAAGGATAACTGGAAGAGAGCCGACCTCTCGACTGATAACAATGCCATTAAGCTCAGAACTACTTCTTACCATTATAACTATCAACTTCGGCCACTTACCCGACCTCAAAGTGACTGAGGGATCCAGGGTATCAAATTATCAAAATACCACGAAATTTGACACAATGAACATTTTTGACCCCCAAATTCCACAGTTTCAAGAGAATCGACCGTTATCTGAGATTATTTGGTCACCCCGCAGCGTTCGATTTTCAGCCTCGAGTCCTAGAGCTTTTCTAGTGGCACTCTCCATCTTCGGTTTTATCTCCATGGCATGCGTTTGCAGGATCATTAACTTGGCTCACAAGGAGAGGGCCTGGTCTGTGGGAGCTGGATTTTGAAAAAAATTTGCTTACACCCTCTTTGGTTGTTTGTATTGACCAGAATCCGGGAAAATTTCCCTGTCAGACAATCACCTGTAATTTTTACGCAAATAGAGACAGTGATTCTTGCGTGCAAATCTCGCCAAGATATAGGTGATAGGAGTTTCGCTTGAGACACCGTGACGAGCAGACGTGTTAAGCGGATCAAGTAAACAGCCCAGCACTCGTGTACTAGAGGCACCTCATTATCGCCGATTGAATAGCACAATCGCGAATAAAATTAAGTGATTGTGGCAAAATCGGCTCTCGACTGCAATTGCAGTTTGAGGA
>JAPYYZ010006688.1:0-19888 GCA_030522705.1 Eretmocerus eremicus | reverse complement strand
CGCGCGCGCGCTCTCTCTCTCCCTCTCTTCCGCTTCTCCAGCGCCTCTTTGTTTTGCTCCGTCCGTTCTGCACGCTGGGATATTTATCGATCCATCCTATATAGTGGGATTTTCCACTGATGGGCGCTGCGGCCCAGCCCCTCTTTTCGAGAGGGACCAAAGTTTTTCGTAGGTTCGACAACTTCGTCATCGCTGACGAGGTCGCTGAACGTTGTAGTTGTTCAACTTGTATAAAAAATTTTGAGGATGTTTCGAGAAGTAAAGCGAGTTTCAGCAATTATGAAAGTCTTTCAGATTTTATTCAAACGATTCATTCGGTCAAACGAGGGGTGGATGAGAGGAAGAGATTTCGTTCTTGGTTTCGAATTGCACTGTATCTTCGTAATGGATTGATATGCTCTGTAAAAACGTATCTCATGACGCCCATTGAATGGTTTCATTGCATAATCGACGCAGTATCTCACTGAATTTGGTTATCAATTGCATGAACAAATTGCGATATCTTTCAAACAAAGAAACCATTTTCATGAACTTCCTCGAAAATATTAGCCTGGCAATGTTCCATAAGTGTATATATTCTTAGATTTCACAATCCGTACGTTCCCAAGATATTCATTGCGAAAAGTCGTTTATATCTTCCCATGTTCAATCGAGAATCTTGAAAATCCCAAGATATTCATTGCGAAAAGTCGTTTATATCTTCCCATGTTCAATCGAGAATCTTGAAAATTCTCCCACGAGCACAAGGGCTCTTACTCATTTTCGATTCGAGTTCGCAGCATCAAAGTCTACAAGTGTCTCAACAAAATCTACTCGCTTCAAGTACAATAATAGGCTGTTCCACAAAATTTGAGATCCTTAGAATTATTCTATTTGTTTCTTGGTGTCAATTATTTTCAATGACCGAGTAACCGATGTTCAGTGCGATCAGTCACCGCTTTGAGGACATTGTTTTAGGTATTTGGTACTTACATTTTTGTAATGAAACTATGTACACTGCACACAAATATTGCACTTCGCATCTCTTTCCCATCTCTTTCAAAAGTTTCAAAATCGATTTGTCTGATCTAGTTCTCTTGATAATCCCGAAAATAATCCTGATGTAAAAAAACTCACCGCGTCAACATTACAGGATTCTCTTCAGTAGCTTAGAGAGAAATGACTATTCATATTCTTGTCACCCGAGGAAGACGATTTTTTGATGAACAATTGCTGCCTTTTTTCACGGCCTACTGCATGCTTGCACATCTGAATCGGTAAATCCGATTATGAATTTTTAGATATTGAACTGAAAAAGAGCAGAGACCGACAAAGTTAAGATTGAGTAGAAATCGACCGAGTGTTGAAGTGCACAGTGCATTGCATTTTCAGATGCTCATGGTATTAGCACATGTGTTTCATTTTGGAAAAGTTCCTCTATTTGGCCAGTAAAGCTTTCATCCTGATTGGACAGAAAAAAATTAATTAGCCAATGAAAATGAACCAATGATAAAAACTCAAAAACTCGGAACTCCCTTCTCAATGTTTCCGGGTGTTGTCCATCCCTTGGCCAGACATTTGATTTATAACAAATTGAACAAACTTGAAGCAAATAAATGTGCTTATTTTTATGAAGAGCAAATTTTCCCACCCCAATCTGAAAATGAACCATTTTTCCCATACTTATCGGTATTCCCGTTCTTTCCTGACATCTCGGAAGAAACCATATAATCGAGCCCTACACGGAATCTCTGCTCCAACCGCAAAGGTTTCAACTACTTTATCCACAATTTAAAATGGATTCTTATCTTCCTTCAGTCCCCATATGAAAGATCAGAAAAAGTGAGGTTCTGGTTCTTTTTAATTTCGAATCATTCTCATTTCAATCTAGCGGCGCTGAAACGCAATTTTCACCCCTGAATTCGAAAGAGGATACCGAATGATCAAAATCTAGCTGTATTTCGTACGGATATTCGTGGTTTTTCATACCGCAAAATTAGATAAAAATTGAGCCAAAAAAAATCGTGCCTATCGATGTTATTAAGTTAATGCAATGATACCTCTAAATCAAGGCAGACAGAAATCGAGATAGAAATTTTGAAAAATTCAGCGAGACTTGAAATTTGAAATGCTCAAAACTATATGTATGTGTAACACTTCAAGAAAGAAAGATCTATCCGAGCCACAGTCAGAGTATATAGTCTGTTTCTCGATCGATTATTTAAATTAATAAACGTATCACCCATTGAAACGTTTTGGAACGATAATCTAGATTCGGTCCTTACAATTGGCTCTCCATAGTTCTTACTGCTTATATTATGGAATGATTCTTTGTTCTCCTGCGCGAACTGTGATCTCCAAGAACTTGTGCCACGTATCTTATTTCATGATTTTGGAGGATTCTCAACTCGACTCGTCAATTTCCGATGATTTTTTTTATTCAACGATTTTATTGAATCTATTCAGAGATTATAAAGCAGTTTCGATGTTTTATTCACCAAAGCTGATAATCGGATTCTCTCTCTCACCAATTTATGCGATTTCATCGTTATCGCATCATGCGAGGCATCATGGAATTGAATATCGTCTTTGAGAACAGACCAAAAGCTGAAAACCTTTGTTCTCGTCCTTTTAGGTTTGATCCTTCAACTGTCTAATCCCGAATATTTGAACCAATGATTCCATTGACTCAACCATCTCCATTTGAACAACTAAGTGAGCCTTGATCGTACTCATTCCCCTTTCCCGTAGCTTCTAAAATAAGTGTGCGCGCAGGGCAAAAAATCGCGGCGCTGAATTTTTCGACTCTTTCTTTGTCCGCCGCTTTCTACCCGGTGTTTTTCCACTGCCATCCCGGGCTGACTATACACGCGTCCCATCCCTTCTTTTCCCGGATCCCTGCGCGTCGATCGGTGTAGGGTGGCCCTTGTGGCGCAGAACCAAACCCGATGGAAAAGCGTCACAAAGAAACTAGAAAGGCAGGCACTGCGCCCGTAAACGTTTTCATGGACTAGGGGGAACCTTCCTAATTAAACTTGACGCTAGCAGCTCCTCGCTCTTTGTTCAGTTCGACGTAAAAGTGAGAATACTTTGTTCATACACGACCATGGAGTTATATTGAACCCAATGATGACATATGAACACTGATGGGTCCGAAATTTCCTAGATTGTTATGAGCTCTTATGGAAAATTCTCAATCGTCACAAGTCTTTGCAGGAGTTTGTGCGTTTTTATATTGTTCAGGACGTGTTCTCAACATTTTTCTCGACGTCCCTCCTGCGTTACTTTTTTTCCATCAGTTAAAATTCAGTTTGTGTCAGATTATCGGGAATTTTATTTTGATTTATCGTCCCACGTGCAATACAATAATTGAGCCTGGTAGGGGCGCCCATGGTAGGAACTATATTGGTTTAGTCTTCTAATTTCATGGTACCCAGTACCAAAATTCTCCATTGTCAACAGAATAAGATAATTTCTTGAAAATCGCTTTGGGGATTGACATTCAATATTTCCCTGCTTCGTTCCCACCAAGTTTTGGGAAATAATTTGTTGTGAAATTGAAGTACGTGTACATTCCTATAAAAGGCCATACTGACCCTTTAGAGCCTCTAACTTTGGCCGAACTCAATATTTTTCAACGTACTTCAGCTCATTTTAAAGTTAATTTTAGGAACTTTAAAATGTGCTGAAGTGCATTCAATTGCGATCATGTGGAGCCGAGCTATTCTAGATCTACAAGAGAAATATTTTCGATGAGTCCAGAAGAGCGTGTACTCATTAAAGTCAAATAATACTTGTAATATGTGCTAAAAGTCTGTGAGAACATTTTTCTCGCAAAATCGCAATTACTCGACTCAGACGTTCAAGTTTGACGTACCTCTGCTCATTTTGCAGCTATTTTATTCCTTTTGAGATCATTTGAAGATGATTGATATATTCCTAGACCGATTTAGGGAAACTAGGGATTGGCTTCAATTAATCTGCCTGACATTTTTGGTAAAATTGGACACAGATAAAATTTTGCAGTTCTGAAACGGGTTTTAAAACATGATCAAAAGATGAAAAAAACTAGCTATTCAAATTATTTGTTGTGCGACTTTGAGTAAACTAATTGTAAGCAAAATATCATGACTTTTTGAAAGATAGTTGAAAACTCAACTTAAAACTAGGAACCGCTTGAAGCATTTTTCATAGTTCCGAGTCACTTTGTACATCCCGATTCACTTATTTGTAGTACATCATGTTTGAAAATATCAAACATGGAGAAATTGCATGGGCAATTTATTGCTTGATGGGTATAAGCTCGGGTACAAGCAACTATTTTTTGTGCCTCGCGATTTTAACGAAAAATTTAAGACTTTCATCAATATTGAACATATGAGCAGTAATTTGTTGAGCGCGAGTGCCTATTAACAGGACTATTTAGAAGTGAGCGAGGTGATATGAACGTTGATGTATTTTCATCGCTCTTACTCACATTTTTCTACGTTACAACAAATATTGTACATAGTCTGATTCCATGGTACCTGTTCAGTGAGCTGTCCATGCAGTATTGATATCATAAATGATAGTAAAGTAATAAGTTGTCTAGCCATTTCATTCGTGAGATCCATCGTTACGTATGTAGCATATTAGTTTAGAAAGGGCCAATCGAGGGGCAAATACATCTCTCATTAGCCCAAAACGGTCATAGAAATTAGAAATGTCTGCATCGTGTTATGCCCTCATATTTGCGCACCCCTTGCATTCCAAGTACATAACACTGAAATGAAATGTCGAAAGATAAATCTTTGCAGTGTCTGTAACTCCAATTTTCGATCGCACAAGGATGGGTTCTTTATCACAGCAATGCGAGTTCTCTTTAAAAAATGTCGTGAAACGGACCTCTATTCTCATGCTGGTAGTGTTCGCTGTTCAAGTTTATGTATCACAAGGAATTCAAGGCATTGAGTTGTATCCGTTCCCAGCTGGAAAAATTCGTGACAATGGTTTTTGAAATAGATCCCAAGCATGCAGGTCATGACTACGAAAAAAATGAGCTCACGCGTCACTTTGGCCGGGGACCGCCATAAAATAGTATTTTCTACACAGAAACAGGAATCTAGAATTATCTCTGAATGTTTGATTGTAGTTGAGGTTTTGTCCACAGATTTTACCGATTTTTCAAAGTATTCGCTGAATTGTCGCTCATATATATTAGGAACGCTGAACCTCCTCCGTATCGGTTGCATTGCCATTCAAAAGGATTTAAATCCAGGATTTCGTTCTTATAGCTTAGTTGTAGCAGATTGAAAATTTAACAGGAGATGTGACGAAGAACTGTTATACTTTCGCTACAAAATAAGATGTGTTTGCAACACTATGGTATACGTAACTATACCATGGTATTATGGCTCGATAGATATCGAGCCGAACTTACCGAGGGCGTTTACAAAATGTTTACAGGCATTCCTCCGTATTCGCGGACTTTTTATTCGCGGTTTTGGTTACTCACGATTTGTCAATTGCGGCACTCTCTTCTTATTCGCGATCCTCGGTCTTGCTTATTCGCGATTTTGATTCCGGAGGAAACGATTCCAACTTCAAATCATCCTGAGTCTTCATTTCATAGCAGATGCTCGCACTCATTTCACAGAGCAATGTAATTTTCTTAATTTACTCTCAATCCAAAGATCTCGAAACTCATCTAGCAAATTGATAAATGAGCATAGTTAGCAATGAAAATAGGAGCCAATATTCAGTACTGACCTTACGTCAATCTTTTTCTAAGTTATCATTTACATGGATACCGCGCGCGGCCTAGTGGATAATAAGATCCTGGCCTTTAACGCCGAACGTCAGGGTTCGAATCCTAGCCGGCACCGCTGTTAATTTCCACAAATGCCTTTTCGGTGGGTTTGATGGTTCGGAACCTACCTAAAACTGTAGGTCGCGCAGAATAACCTCGAAAAAAGGTTGAGAATGCGTTAAAATAATTACATGGTTAACCTTCATACTCTGGTATTTTTTATGACAATCAGCACGAAAATTTCGGAAGTTCGGAAAAGTTATAAGGGAAAGAAAGAAATGATGGAAATCGGCGAGAAACGACGTGGTGCTGCACAAAAATTATCGCATACGACCCCATAGTTACTCGGAGTTTGAGTATCGAACACTAATTTGAAAAATTGATAGTTCTCTCCTCTAAAGATACTTCTAGGCTACCTAGATCATCTATGCTAACAAAATCCTCCTGGGAGTAGTAACGGCTATGGTTGAAAAATTATTCTACATCTTGTCATGCATAAAATGTAATAAATCCCAAATCATTTCCTGAAAATCGAGCTCCCCCGGGACTGTGACGTAACTTCCCATTTCTCAAAGAACAATGTCTTTTTATTCGCGGATTTCGTATCCGCGGCACTTTGCTCTTACGTATCTCCGAGAATACAGAGGGGACGCCTGTATTCCAACTTGATCAACAAACACTAAAGACATTGGGGCTACTTTAATCGAGAAATATCTGTGTTGCAAGAAAATCTTGCAAAAATTTAGAGTTTTCTTGCACCTCGTCGCGTATATCGTTCTAGAATTGACGAGAATGTATGTCGGGTGGCTGGATATACCATTAGAAACAGATTCTGATGGTCTGAAAGAGCCTCTGTCAAGAGTAAAATCTGACTGAAATCGATCAACGTGTTTTGGGCCAATCAATTCTAAGCCGTTTCTCTCAATCTGATCGCGTTGTTTTGTACCATTTTTCACTCGATGTGTGTCAATTTTCACTCGATCTATGTTGCAAGAAACCGCGTTGCAACACGGATCGAGTTGAATTCAACCCGATCAGATTTAGAGAGGTTTCAGTGAAATCGCTTCCCAAATATACAATTGCACAATCAACTTAATCTGCTCGACTCAGATTTCGCAGATTTTTACGAACCATCGAAGTACTTTTGCACACAATCTAAAATAATCAAATTTTGTCTGAAAGAACTTCGTGCGCTCTCATAATAATTATGAAATATTCATCATCACCCAGGTGCTATTTTTAAACATAATTTTTAAAAGCGCATAAACTCGAATTCCGGCTTTCGCCAAAATTGTTTTCCTATTTCATCTACCCTTCAATGCGTGAATATTGAATTAATCTTGAAAGATTGACTCCGATTATCTTTGGTTTGTGAAATCCCTAAAATAAAATATTTCATTTTTATATTGTGGTATAGATAAAACTGGCCTCAATAATAAAATTCACATGTCGTTTCGGATGAAACTTCTGACACTTTAACAATAGACAGAATCAAATCTTGCAATAGTATTCTTGCGATTGTTCGAGTTTTAGATCCAATCTTGCTCCAAAGAAAAAAAAACAGTCAAAATTCAATAGGAATGCTGTCCTCCAGACTCAGGGAATAAGATATATTGAATTTCTCAATCACTCGGAGCATGTTTTTTAGCACTACAGTTATATCAGTCGATCACTATTCGTCCTTCGTCCAAATTCAGTAAACTGTATTATTGCTGATGCGCATATTCTCGAAAGATTGGGCTAAAAAACAATGAAGTCTTTTCTAGCGGAAGATCTGAAACTGTTGTAAGCTTGAGTCCTTGACTCTGACGTAACAGATCAGTAGTGACGAACGAGTTCTCTAAGCTTGCTTCAACTTCTGAAGATAATGAACTAAGACGGCATACGCCCGGATTAATTACATGGAAGCCGTATCATGTTACTCAATGAATCTTGATTACGGAAGTACTCATGCCAATACAAAATTCACCTCGATTTGTGAATATGGACTTACGACTACGCTGTTTTTGAACACTCAAGAGAAAGCGTGAGTGCATTCTTCTGCTCTGTCGTCCCAGTGCAGTCTCTGGTAAAGAGTTGGACAGAAATTGCCACTTGACTCGAGTGACTGAGAGAACCTCGAGTTCAAGTTCATACATACAACGCTATGCTTTGTAAGAGAACATGCGAGGAGCATTTCTCTTCAATGTGCCCACCTTGTTGAGTCCGCAGCCTTGTGAGCCCTCAATTAAAGCGTCGGTTACTTCGCGATCTTTGTAACCTATTTACATTTTCATTTCTCAATTTGAATCCTAAAGTGCAAATCTATCAAGTCTAGGTGTTTCCCCCAAGATACGCATGCATTTTGGAAGAACCATTTCGGATGTATGATCCTAATTTTTTGAGGTTTATGATATCATAGGAATAGGTATCGAAATTTACAATCGGGATTGATAACGAACAGGGACGAGAATGGGACAATTTAAGGTTTTTTTATAATTAACGCATTCTCCACCTCTTTTTGGGGTTATTTTGCGAGACCTGCAGTTTTAGCTGGGTTCCGAACCACCGAAACCACCGAAAAGGCACTTATGAAAATTCACAGTGGTGTCGGCTGGGATTCGCACCCTGGCCTTCAGCGTTGAAGGTCAGGACCTTATCCTCTAGGCCGGAGGCTCATTTATCAATTTAGACCTATCCTTGAGATCTCAGATCTGGACGCGCTAGGAACTTTGTCACGTGGTAAATAAATGTAAAAGATCCTGGAACATGATTTTTTCAACAATTTTAGATTAGAATGATGAGATTCTGATTTTGCCATGAGCTAAGGTATGTTGGAAAGCATTGAAACATAGAATTGAGGGCCAGAATCAGGATGCACGAGAAGTACCAACTATATCGTATAGAGGAGCAGATATTGCAATTTCTTTCTCGAAAAAGTGAAATGCCTCAACTCGACTCGATCAAAATTCATTGTGCATAAGCCGAGGCATAAGCTCATCTTGTTTTGAAACAAGCCTCGGCACTGATGCCTAATTCAAACACGCATTAGATTTTGAATAGAAGAATAAAATCAATAACTCATTCCTCAACTGAATGATTGTTTTGACATATTCGCAATCAACTGAGTACTTCATCAATCTGTTACTGACGAAACTGCGTTTGTCAATTCAATCGACGTTTTCAAACCTTTACCAACTCAATCGCAAATTTATCAATCTCTTGATATAATCAGAGATCCTTTTCTATTACCCGTGAATTTTCGAGGTCCGCGACTTATAGACCCGAATTGTTCACAAGCTCGAGTATTTTCGTCTTATTCAAGATTTATTCATGAGTTTACGTTGAAGTTTGATAGATCTCAGTTCACTTTATTAAGCAAGCCAACCAAGCACTTGCTCGTGTACAAGACACGAGCAAGTGCCGCAGGGCGATAGAATTTGCCGTACAGAAAAAATCGACCGGGCTGGAGATTTCAGCCCGACAGGCTCGTGGTGGAACAAGTGGCTATGGTTCATTTCAGCCCAATAGCTATTGACCTAAGCTAGTAGACTGATTGAGCCGGAAGTTTCTATCAGGCTAGAATGAGTTGGCCAAAAAAGTCCAGCTTGGTCGGACCCTTACTGGACTGAATTCGGTTTACATCTTCAGCGCCACGTGACTTCTTTTTACGGATAATAGTGTCAATGATTCTGTTTATTGATGACCTACATTATAACTCCACTACAAAGTTTGACTCAACGTCAAGTGGTAACGATACAAACGATCTTCTTGATAGCTCTGATGACGAATCAATTTTTGTAAGGTCAGCAATATCTCTCTGGTGAAAAACTTGATCACAGGCGAAAAATTTGCATTCGATCAAGATAGCTGACCTCACAAAATTTAATTAGCTGATAGCACTATGAAAAAAAAATTTCGCTCGTATGACTCAATACTTCGTTCACTTCGAGATGAGAGATAATTCCTAATTGTTTCAAAGATTTGCTTGTGGACCAAGTCTTACTTGACACACCAGGTTTTTTTATCATGCGACGATGCTCTTCATTTATACATTTACTCGATCGTCCCGGAAACTTCTATATTTGGAATGATTAACGCAATTATGAAGGTAGATGCAATGCTAATTATTACCGTCAACCGGGGTTACTTTGCCACAATGGGCGCAACTTTGCCACACTAGCGAAAAGAGTTGTGCAGGGTCCCTGTACGTAAGGCAGACATGTCAATGGCTCTGAAGTAATTTTTATTAGTGGGCACAGAAATTAGGCTTGTCAGGCAATTTGTATATAAGGTGGAGCCATATTTCACCCACAACTATAATCACTTTGATAGAAAAATCATTAGATTCGACCACTTTCAATGCCTGGAAAGGTTACAGAGCAAGAGCGAAAACGAAGCCTAATTTTAGCCATTCCGGGGTAATTTTGCTATAATGCTGGATGCGTCCGTAATTCTTCTCCATCAAAGAATTGCTCTACTGCGTGTATGTACATCATTTGAAAGTAAATCCAATAATCTTTAAAATGAGCTAAGATACATCCAATTCGGGCGAGTACAAGCTAAATAATGGTAAAATCGCGAAAAGAACATTTTTCAGTGAATTTACTGGTATTTCATATAGGGGCCGACTGGCTGTGCGAAATCGGCTGAAAAGAACTCACAATCAGTTTGGAGTGAGCCCTAAAATGCGTAGACTCGCTCAAGCGGGACTTTGCAATCGGTCAATCCAAAGCTGAGACTTTCAACTTTTGATTGATAACTGGTGAAAGTCGAGTCTCTCATGATAGGTATAAGTAAAATAGCATTTAGTGATGGGGAAATTCAAAGTATGGCAAAGTTTCCCAAACGGGGGTCTAACTTTACCACACTTCTACGAACGCTTATAGCTTTAAGCAGAAAGGTTGAATCGAGCTCTACTTTGCTGCAATCGAAAGCTGAGACTTCAAGTTCACAAATGAATATTGAGTTGTCGCGAGGTTCGTCGAGGAGGTTGCGAGCTCAGGACGATAGGCGCACGACCAAGCTGGAGTTTTTCGGACTGGTGAATTCAGCCTGATAAAAACTTCCATCTCAACTCACTACTAGCTTAGGCCGATAGCTATGGGGTTGAAACGAACGAGGACGATTAGCACTTTCTTCGCCACGAGTCTATCGGCTTAAAATATTTAGCCCGATGAATACAAATTCGTATCGAAATCATCAAATTCAAACATTCTGAAATTGACCAAAATGTGTTTTCACACAAAGACATTCGCTAAAATCTCGAGACTGGTTACTTGAACTGATAACTTTGGTCAAAGTTCACCTGAGAATTTTCTTTAGTCATCTCTTGCATCGGTCATTCCGCCGAAACTCCCAGATTTTGGTTATTAGTTTCGTACCACATGAGCATTACTCTCAAGATTACAAAATTGAAGTGGCTACCTCTCCTCAAAAATTTGGTTCAACCTGTCAATCCACTTCGTAGTCATCCGTACTCCTATTAGCCATGAAATCAATGGAATTTGTAGAAGTAGACATGATTTTTCAATGAAAATATGCTGGGCCAGATACGAGATTCATTCTTATTAGGAGAAAGCCGAAGCCCATTGAAACTCTGATGATAGGGCATAGTACTGACGTTCTGACCTTTGTTGTTTGTTTTCGACTATATAAAACGTAAATTTAGCGTGTTACTGATAACTATCGGCACAAGTATAAGTGCAACCTTCAGCAACTAAGATACCAGAGTGATTTTATTCTTCGAAAAATAAGATTGCTTCAATACGAAGGAAACCTGGTGTAGAATTCAAAGTACTAAAACATATTACGCCAGTATTTTATACGCGCGCTATCGCACTCATGATGATGGTTTTCCCGGCTTAGTAATGGAATCAATGATATAACTCATTATTTAAACGATAAATTAGTCGCTCGAACTCAAAATTATGCCAAAAAGTTCGAATCCGTTCAAATCATATGGATAATGATTCAGTTTCATATTGATTTATGCTGGAACAAAGCATTACCATTCTTTTGACTTTTCATACTCATGAAATAACATTTGAGTATAATATTGATAAGGTATCTCTGATCACTTCAAAATTTCGTGGACCAAGTCAAGTATTGACAGTGCTTTGCGAACTGTGAGAAAACGATTTTATCCATAGCTGATGGGCGCCGATTTAACGAAAGGAAGTCGATATTATCTCACCAACTCTCTTGTATTGCGCCGCACAGAAAACTTCAACTGTTGCTTTCCTATACGCGCAGAAAAGAATAAAGATTACGATCATTCACTTTCACTCAAACTGGATGATTGGTAGTTCAAATATTAATGAGCGCAATAATGTAGTAGTTACTCGACCTTATGTATTGTGTAACAATAATAATTTGCATCATAATGTGCAAAATTGTATTTGTAAAAATCGTGAATCAGCGTTTGGTTTTGGTACGCACAATATTATCTCTTAAAATAAGTCCAATGCCATTCAAAGGAGTACTTTTCCGAAAGAAAATCATAACTTTAAATTAAATCATTCTAAGCTCACAACAGCTCAACATTTCCGCGATTCATTACAATTTTACATCACTATCAGGTTTGGGACCGCTGGGTGTCCCTGGGACTCGTGTGTACTTTTGCAATTCCAGGAAGTTACTAATTCACCCAAAATTCTCTGCCAAGCCAGCAGAAATCCCAAAATCACTGACAAAATATAGACCACCAACACAAAAAGAGTTCAACTACGTATACCAATTAATGCCCACCTAAGTTTCTGGAGTTCTCACTTTGTTCTTAGCTAGATGTTTTAAACTTCGGAATGAGTAATGAATACGTCTAATTTAATGAAGCCGAGTTGAGATATTACATTCACAGTTCTGTTAGGATAAGGTCAGATTAGAGTTTTGCGCAGATCAAACTTTACCAATTGAACATTGATACTTTTGAATGTACCTCAGCTCATTTCAAAACTTATTAGAGGAGCCTCTAAGCCCTCCTCACTGATCAAGGACGTATGAACCGATATAATGATACACGTGAAGCGAAATGTCAAGTATATTGACTCTGGAGCTTTGAAACCGTACAATTAGTCGAAGATGCGTAGAATCATACTAAAAAGCCATATTTTTATTGGTAAAATATGCATAAAACGCCCATTGGGTATCAAACTTCAGTTTGAAGCGTGCAATTTTTGCAAAGCCCGCAAGGGAAACACATCAACTTCATTTTCAAATGTCTCGTCGGGGAATCCGGCAACATCTTCTCGAGATTCGTTATTGTAAAGTTAACTATCACTACTCCTCTGTCATGACTTTTCGTCGAAAAGGTCCATCTTCCAGAAAAGCAATAATACTACTTCCGACATAAAATTATTGTACAGATCGCACATAATCACAATCTTAAAAATGCAGTTCTTGGTGGGTTTTCTCTCTCAAACCCAGCCAGCTATCTGACAAGGTAGGATGTAGAACAAAGTCACTCCAGTTCCACAAATGAAATTCCAGGAAAAGGTCAAAAATCAACTATAAGTAGACTACAGAGCGCATTCCACATTTGTCATCGGTCTCAATTTTTGGGAACATCGTATTTCAACATCCTCCACAAACATTCATATCTTAGCCAAACTATAGTACATTCAGTTTCAAACTTTAAGAGACCGATCTTATTAGATGCAACTTTGAGGGCCTCAATCTAGCAGGTTATTAATCCTTCGACATCTCAATTTTTGAAAAGGTTCTTAGATTTTCATCATTTTCTACTGAGGAATATTTCAGATTTTATAGGCTAGACTCCACTTGAAGAGAAAACGCCAACACTTGATTTACACTCTTAGTAGTACTGTAGGAGTATGCAGATTCAATATAAGCTATAACAGCTTTATCATCTCTAGATGAGCTGACTTTTTTGTAGGCACTCGCGGCATAACCGTTTACCTATCGGAGAATGATGAGGAATCGTTTGCAAAATAGATACCGCGAGTGCTAAGTGCTGGCCCTGTCTAATACTGTCCTACCCAACGCATCACTCAAAACATCATAGTCGTTTAGAATTTGGGTGGGTACTTCGTAATGAGTAGTTTGCTCTAAAAATATTAAGAACCAGGAAATCGTCGTCTGGACAATGTAACTCTGAATGATACGCCACCGTAGAACACTAACGTCGTATGATAATGGTCGTAATTTGAAAAACTGTTGCGCGGAACTTGTGGTTCGAGAAATAGTATTTTTTATCCTTGTTCTCGGGGACCGCTATGGCGATAACTCCTTCATAATGCTCTTGAGAATAGTACACATCGTGTATTTTACACTACGATTAATTTATACCTCAAACAGGCACGCACACCTATTTGGCGCATGGTATTTTGATTGTAGGATTAAGGCCTATGTATCCATATGTTTTTAGTGGAGTTTCATTGATGGATCTTTTGGGTGACGAGTGAAAACAAAGTATCAAGACACTGGAGTACGCCATGAAGCCGAACATCCCTTATTACTGAAATTCGTCCCGTATTAATTTACCAGGACCAAGTGACCAGCCAATTCAATTCAATTGTCTCACGTTCAACTATCTCGACACCTTTTTCATGAAAAGATCTCTCCTTAGTTATGATTACAGAAAAAGATACCCTTCACAGCAACATCCGTGCTCCCGTTATACAAACCATATGTTTTGATCATTTTGATCCATACACCACTGACATGGACGGAAAGTCTTGCCCAATAATGATTTCTCAGATCATTTACTTCTAGGCTCTGTCCTTCATCAGCAGAACCTACCGCATCACATAACACGTTATGGCACAATTACCCATGAGCATTTGTTTGCTCTATATGTGCTCAGCCTGAGAAGTAGCATTCTGAATAATTCGAATATAGAACTTCGCGGTAGAAACAGATCACGTGGTGTGATCACGTGTTCGTATCACGTAAAATGGGGCAATTCAACATGCGATATGACCACGTGATATTATCACGTGATATGCCTGACAGTGAACTTTGAATTTTTCTATCACAAATCTTCTTGTTTTTTTCTCCTCCAAGTTCATATCTTCCAGCCCAGCCATGTGCATTTCAGGAGAATCATATCACGTGATATTATCACGTGATGATTTTACGTGATAATAACGCGTCATCTCTTTTTACCGAGTTATCAAGATGTGTTTGATTCCCAAACATTGCATCAAATACATGTCGTTGTGACATGATACATTGTCAACAAGTATCTCATCAGTACAGAACAACCCCATCTATTTGAATCTAAAACTAAGCTGCAACGTTTGAAAATTGAGTAAATCTCGATGTGCTGAGAGTTGTTTGGTACCATTTCATTATCGAAACATCTTTGAGATCGCGGTCAACCGTTTAGATCGATTGGATCGAAAAGTGAATCCACATCATAACCACCATCTTCAATCCCGACAAAAATCACGTTATTTAGGTAAAAAAAACTGGTAAACCGTCAATCGGGTCGCAAAATGTTTCGCGGCTACGTTTACGAACGTGGATGTACGTTTCAATATATCTGTGGGTCACTAACGGAACTGCTGACTTTGACGTCTTGGCTTATTCTGAATCGAATGCTAGGCAGAGTTAGCCAGATTCATTTTGGATATCTACTGGAGTAAATCGTGAAGAATCCATGAAGAACGGGATAGACTTTGACGCTTTATCTGCAAGAGCGTCAGAGATAAAATATGGAAAACCAATGATTTTCGTATCGACAGAATACCTCTCGCACTCGCGATTTTATTTGGCAACAGTCGAGATTCTGGGCGAATGGTTTTGAAATTCCTTTATGAAAGCATAGAGAGGCGAAATATATAAGCTTTTAAAAGGGAAATTTTGTATTGCTAGTTGTGTCAGAGGGCAGTGAGTACCAGGCATAACATCTTTAAAAGTTTCGGTCATCTCATTCGACGACATCAAATAATCATCAGTGTTCTTTGATCTTGTCGATTTCGAATATATTTCCAAATCTGGGTTGCAAATTCATAAACATATCGTAAAACTAACGACTATAACTTTCCGTAAATCGCTGGTCTTGGTCACTATTATAAAAATTACCTAAACAAGAATATTCCCCCTCAATTTACACCTGGCGCGCCTGCCCATTCCATTAAAAAACATCACTTAAATTCTCGTGATTGTGAACTGCATGATTCAAAACTGAGCGCACTTGCAGGCTTCTTGAGTATGCTTTCGATGCAGATATTCGATCATTACATGTAATGTAAAAAGTGAGCCTGATGGTAAGCCCCAAGCATTTGAGTTTTGCATGAAAAATAACAACTGTTGAAAAAAACTTCCAAAATATTCTATCGTGCCTTCTAAAACTTGAAGTAGAGGATTAGTCATGTCAGACAGAAGAACGAAAAATTTCTTATAAACTGCGAAGATGATGAGAGCTTTTGCGAACAGAGAATCGAGAAATTTGAAAAAAAAAATCTGTAGCAGGGCCGAGAATCTTACCAGAGCAGCGCATAATGTTCCATGTGACTCTGAGATAAACTATAGTCGAATCTCATTCAAGTATACTTGAATGAGATTAGACTTCTCAAGCACATTACCTATGCCATTCGCTGAAGATTACCCGATGTAGTTCTCAAAAAAAATTGTTTTAGATGTTTCAGACTCGCTTAGGAAAACCGTTGTTTCGAGCCGATGAATCTAACTTCCATATTTTTGGGACAGTTGATGTGCCTTATATATCTCAATTTCATTAACAAAATAATGTTTTGGAAAATGTGAGAAACTTCTAGGAATGAGCCATCGAAATATGAGAGAAAAAAATTTTGTCTTTGATTATGCATAATAAAACGCTTGATTCGGGATTATACTGATACAAACTGAAGTTGGGAAAATAATGATTGATAAATAATTAATACGGAGAGAACACCCTAGAGATAAGTGGTAACCATCATTAATGACAAATAATCCCATCAGTAGCGCGAACCGACTCAATTTATATACGCTTGTACCGTCGAGTGGGTGCCTCGACGGCTCGAAAAAAATCAGACCGAAACTTTTTTCGGAGAGTGGAAACGAAGTTTCAAGTAATTTTTGTATCACTGAGAAATAACAACATTGGATCATCATAGTTTTCATCATTCTGCCGAGAAATTGTTAAACTATCCGGTACTTTCACTCTCTTCACTTATCTACCTTACCGCGACGCACTGAAACTGAGATGAGCGTGCTTCGTCGAAAATCTTAAACGCGATAAATTCCTTTGTTTATGAATTATCATAAATCGTGGGAAAGAGCGACGCAGTGAGCGCGGCTCGCGATTATCGTGCGCAAAATCGAGACACCACGACGTCGTTCGCTCGCTCATATCTTCGTGAAATCGCTTGCGATCGGCAAAATTCCAGCTTCGGTAGGAAGTTTCATCTTTGCTTGAGCCGTTCCAATGTCGAGCTGGACTCAGAGTATTCCAAATTCTGAGAATTATCACGTTTTTGCAAGGGATGCGTACGACAGCGAAAAGCGCGCTCCTGTTTGACGACCCGTCGCTCCGCAAGCTCGACGATTTTCCTCAGAATTCCACCACCACCGAATACCCCAAAGTTTGAACCAACCACCCATTGTGAAAAATCATCCGCAACCAGTCGAAAAATCGTCAAAAATCACGATTGGATCATGCAATGCGTACCGCGAACAGAGCTGGCGGCTCGCCGGTGGAGGCTCCCGAGCCATCTGGTCTCTCTCCGAGGTCCGCGCTTCCGTATGAGCACCGCCCTCTCCCGCGCCCACCACTCAATACGGCGCGCAGTCTCGTCTATCGCGCTATACACGCAACAATCTCTATCTCCGCTATATACTCACTTTGTGCGCATCCCAAACACACAGAGACTATTCGCGCGCTGCGTCTGCAATATCCCTATTGCAGATCTCAGCGAGTGCGGAAGTGTACAACCTCGGCAAGATCGGTAGCGTGTACTCTTCGATCGGCAGCAGAGTGCCATACCTCCGACTGTCAACAATGGCAAGCGGCAGCGTTCCCTCCGGCGCGGCGGTAGCCTCGGCCAAAAAGGCGGCCGCCAAGCGAGCCTCCTCCGCCAAGAGGAAGCCCAGGTCGCCGTCGAAGGGCGCGTCCTCTCCGGCCGCCAAGGCCCGAGCTGCCGAGCTCGTAAACGCCGCCATCGCCGCCCTGAGGGAGAAGGGAGGCTCGACTCTGCCCGACATCAAGAAGTACATCGCCGCGACCTACAACGTCGACGCCGAGAAGCTCTCGCCTCTGATCAAGAAGCACCTCAAGGCCAGCGCGGCGCCCGGATCGCCCGGAGCCTTCAAGGTCGCGGCCAAGAAGCCTCGCTCGCCCTCCAAGAAGCGCTCGCCTTCCAAGAAGCCTGCCGCCAAGAAGAGCGCTACCAAGAAGCCGAAGAAGCCCGCGGCGGCCAAGAAGGCGCGCAAGAGCGTCGCTGCTAAACCGCCCAAGGCCAGGAAGGTCGCCAAGCCCAAGAGCCCCAAGGCCAAGAAGGCGAAGAAACCCGCAGCCAAGAAGGCCGCCAAAAAGTGAACCACCATTAGCGGAGCCTGCATACACTTCTAGAGCTGTAATCCACGTATTACCGTGTAGTAGAGATTAAGTGATATTAAGTGCATACGTCTTATACAAACTCGTATCTCATTATCGTTAGCAATAGACGCGATCCCGTGTAAGGCGATCCAGTCAGTTCTATTATACAGTTTTACCGCGAAGCGGCCCTTCATCACTTCCTCGAGATATTGTATACTCACACATTGCAGCCTATCTGTCGTTTTTTGTAACGAGCATCATTTTATTCACTTTCAACGTGATAGTCGTTCAGAATTTCTTAGCCGTAGCCTCGATTCTTTCGCCCACACTCGATACGTTACACGTGCATGTGCACGTGTTGCGCCTTTTATGTAGAGTCAAGAGTGCTAAATCAGTCGGAATTTGAATGGGTTGAATTATTTTACATGAGCGGACTTGATCTCTCGTGTTTTTATTGGGCGTAATTCGGTATACCAGTTTGTAAAAGAGACAGAGTGATAGGAAATCGCGTGCGTCAGACAAACAGACTCACTCAAAATTCATGGTATACCGCATTATGAAATACGCCCATTAATTATTTCCTGAGGAAAATTCATGCCATCGTGTGATGAAACAAAAAAAACCAGATCTCTGTATTGTATTTTCTTATGTATTTTCTTATGTTAATTCTCTCATCAGACATTTATAGATACCTGACATCGTTTCATCAGTATTTTTCATTTACGAGTACAAATTATGATAACGTTAGTATATTATGATGATGTATCTTTTGTTATATCAAAAGAGTATATTTATTTTTAATAAAAAAGAAAGGACGAAATGAGTCCTTGGTGCATAAGAAATGAATGTCAATACTGTTTTACTGTGAATGAGAAAACGAAACCACAATCCTACCATCATGAAAATCATTAAACATATTGTTTTTCAGTTATTTTGAATAATACCGATCTATTTTGAAAACGTATCAACTCTCACTCGATGACTATATGACTTATCAAATTTTCTTTTCATACTTCAATTTGTCTGTAATTGAAACTTCCACGGATCACGGCTATAATTTTCCAAGCATAATGATGATGCGAATATGATGAGAGTCGAGCGGCAGATTTGCTTTCTCTTGTGAGTAGATCCTACGTGCATATTGCATCGCCGCGCAATTGCAATAATGATATACAGTCTATGTACACGTCTTGATTCGCTCATAGAGATGATGATTCGCTCATAGAGATGAATTGTGTTCGTGCGAGAAGAACTTTCACAGAACGCTCGCTCGCGTCCCACAACGCTGAAATCTTCCATATGTTTCTTTTGTGCGCAGCGCTGGTGGACTATGCCGATGATACTGCGCAGAAGAGGCGCACGAACATTGCTCGCGAAAAATGACTGTTGCTAGGGTACGAAAGTTTCCAATCGATCATTATGTCTGTACTCCAGAATACTCTCGTCGTGAGATCTATACTCCGGAAGCACAAAAATGCCATGCACTTGTTGGCCCAGACGCGTCTTCTGCTTGTTTATGTTTATGTTTACAGTTCACGCCCACGCTCTGCATGCGTCTTTGTTTTGGCCTGTCCCTTTAAATTTTCGACTCTTCCAAGATGGCGCCGCGCCTCCAGCTGATCCGCGCAGCAGACGCCCCC
>JAPYYZ010006681.1:0-11368 GCA_030522705.1 Eretmocerus eremicus | reverse complement strand
GAAGACTCGATGACCGAGTGAAATTCTCACTCAATCATTCGTGTCAAAGTGACTCGGAGTCGGGTTGTAACAATTTTATACGAGTCTCCACTTGAATATGATCCTATTCACGTGAAACACTATTCGATCAGATCTAGTGATTATGAATAAATTGAGTTTCTGAGGTCTTGACACCAACTCCTTGATGTAAGTTGCTCGGGGTCAGAGTGGGCCTAGCGCCAGTTCTCCAACAATACATGATTTGGTCTTTAACAACCAAGTAAATTATCTAAGAACATGTTTGAATCATTTCTAACTTACAATAGAAGACATTAGGATACGTATATACTTTCTTGAAACAATCCTTCTTCTGAAACAGAAAATGCAGGAATGAATTCCAAATCCAATTTTACCCATTTTAATCCAATGGACTTGGCCTACTCTAAATCAGAACAACTTATTTAATATATGATGTTCGACTCAAAATTTTGCAGTGACAAGACAATTTAAAGCATCTCAAGGTATTCTTTAGCTCAATTTCCTGTAAAATTTCTACATGTTTAGATAAGATTTGTCCAAACTTGAGGTGAAGTTTTCGTGTTTGGCATAAAAAATGCTAGTAGGTTAATATAAAATTTACCCATAACTTGGGATAAAAGTTATCCCAAGTCGCACCAGCCCGTGGTACACGCATGCGTTGTGAATCCCTACTGACATTGGTAAAAGTGATCCCAAGTTAGGATAAAAATTACCTCAGGTCTGGGTAAAAAGTGATCGCAGGTGTGCGACAGGCCCAAGTCATAGGGTAATTTTTCTCAAAAATTCTCTGCCTTTATCCTTGCATCTACGCCATTTTCTTATGCTGTCAACTAGTTGTAACGCTAGGATTTAAGGGATGTGCATCCTCAAATTTATTTGAGACTTTCGCTCAGAGGGATATCCCGAATTCGGGTTCAACAGAGTAAATTATCTTGAGGACCTTTGTGCCAAGAGATTCGCTAGAGATTTCTGAATCTTCAATCGTAACATTCCAGAAAAAGGTGCTGGAAAGCATTCACAACGACGACCCAAACTTCAACGGGGACGGGTACGTGAGCCTGTGCATAATCTACGCCACCTTCTCCGTGTTCAACTGGCTCGCCCCGTCCTTCATCTCGGTGACGGGTCCCCGGAGCAGCATAGTCTTCGGCTGTTCCTGCTACGTCCTCTTCATAGCGTCGTTCCTCTACCCTCGCACCGAGCTCCTGTACGTCGCCTCGGCTCTGGTCGGCGTTGGCGCGGCTCTGGCATGGACGGGTCACGGCCTCTTCCTCACCTTAAACAGCGACGACGAGACCATGTCGCGCAACTCTGGCCTGTTCTGGGCCATCTTCCAGTCCAGCCTGTTCGTCGGCAACATCTTTGTTTTTCTGATCTTCAAGGACGAGCACATATCCGAGGACCAGAGACGCCTCGTGTTCAACGTTCTGACGGGCGTCTCGAGCCTGGGTCTGCTGCTTCTGATACTTGGACTGAGGAAGCCACCGCAGCAAGTGGACTTGGGACCAGCCGAAGGCGTCTCTAGCGCGGATAAGGAATTGAGGATACCCGAGGAGCCTAGGCAGCCGCCTCTGGTAGCCGCCTGGTGGGCGCTGGCCAAAGCTTTTAGGTTGTTCTTCAGCGCTAGGATGATGCTGCTGTCTCTGATGTTTGTTTACACGGGCCTGGCGCTCACTTTCCTGTCCAGCGTATACTCGTCGAGCATTGGGTTTACCGAGGCCATGGGAAAGAGCAGAAACAGCATGATCGGCATGTCCGGATTTTGCGTCGGACTGGGAGAGGTTGCCGGTGGTGCTGTCTTTGGTATACTGGCATCCAAATGCGGCTTGTTCTCCGGATCGCCGGTGGTCGTCATGGGATTCTTTGTGCACGGTTTTGCGTATTTGGCGGCACTGCTCAATCTTCCTAATAGCGCACCATTCAAAGTGAGTATGTTGTTCCATTGAGACTCTTTTATATTCTCTTTCTGTGATGTGGTCGAACACATTTTGATGACCGTGATGGAGCATTGGTGGAATTAATAGTGCCATCGGGTGAAAATTTAGCGAATTAGGAGCGCATAGCTAGAGTGGAGAGTGTTGAGAAGTGCCGTGAGTAGAAGAAACACAGTGAACATTGATCGAATCTGCAATTTTTGGTCTTATTTTCCAATTGCGTAACATCGACATATCAAATGGACATCTGAATTGTCCTGTAATTCAACTTACAATAAGGAATTTCTCTAAATACATCGTCGAAAGCCTTATTAGTATTTTATGACACCGCACGTGGACGGGTAGTTTTGTACGAAGGACTGTTTGTGACACGAGCGAAACAAGTGTTACAAGTCCTCCGTACCAAATCTACTCCTCCGCACGCGGTTTCATACAATATTTTAAAGCACGAATGCATAAAAATCATGTCCAAAAATGCGATACCCGCTGACTTCCCATGTCCACATATAGCTCCCAAATAATGTTTGGTTTTTGAGAAAAAAAATAAAAACTGAAAATTTTTCGAGCTTAAAATTTTGCCATTTTTCATACTTTTTACACTAGTTACGTATGTTTTTCAACTCGGGGTAATTTTTCAAGACCCGGAAGTAGGATCGAATGTGAGCGGGTTAAGGCCCTCAGATGCGCCGCACACCGTAGCTCGGTCGCGCATTTTTTCACCTCTGTTATGTTGCCGTAAGTGATTTGGATTGATGGAAAATGCTTCAGGTCTGTGACAGCTAGCTTCAAATTAATTCTTCAGCTTTTTTCAAAATTTGATCCTATTTTACTGAGTCATTCAAAGTCTTGCCAAAAAAATTGGCTGAAACACTTTCAATGTATTGGAGCTTGTTCTTTCAGTCTTTTTTGGCCTTTAGTCAGTAATTGGAAAATTCAATCTGGGCCCAGTTCTACAAGCAAATTACCGAAAAAGTCGAGTGTACCCGTTAAGCCCAATCACTAGTTTTCTCACACGGGTATCAGAGTACGTCAATCAGACTCAAATTATCTGATAAAGCATGTAAAATCTGCAAAATGAGCAAAGGCCCGTTGAAGTTGAACGTCTGCGGGATCCGAGTAATTGTGATTTTACGTGTAAAATACCGTTCACAGATTTAAGCGTATAATACAAGTATATGTCCGTGATGGGTACACGCCCTTTTGGACGGGTCAAAGAATTCTCTTCTTGGTCGAAATTGAACGTGCCTTAGCTCATTGTAAGGGTCTCAGAACAAGCTTCAGAACGATGAAAAATATCGTGATGGTCCAAAGTTAGAGGTTGTAGAAGCTTAGTGTGCTCTTAATGGGTACACGTACGTATTCTACTTGGCTACCACTCGGTCATCTACTCAAATCTGAGTTTGACCAGTGATTCCGACGGTTCGGGCCGAAAAAAATCTCCTGAATCGCCTTGTGCATTTTATACGCAATATGCCTCATCGCGTACAAAATATGAATGGAGGCGATCATCAGTTTTACTTGAGACGAATTTAGAATGTTAGTTCCACTTTCCTTTTTTTCTAAAAGCTAATAATAATATCATTTTCAGGACACGAACGAGCAGGGCTTAATAAGTGCATCACCATCTCTAGCGATGGCAGGCAGCATCGCTTTGGGTCTCGGCGACGCGTGTTTCAACACCCAAGTATACGCACTCCTGGGCACAGTCTACGCCCAGGACAGCGCATCCGCCTTCGCTCTGTTCAAATTCTGCCAATCAGTGGCGGCCGCTACCAGTTTTTTCTACTCCAAGTGGCTTGGATTGTACGGACAATTGGCAATTCTCACGGTCTCCATGATCCTGGGCGCAGGAGCATTCTGTTTCGTGGAGGTCAATCATCGCCGAGCCAAAAGATTGAGTTCTTGCCCTGACCTTGATAGCGGTTCTGGAGATCACGTTCTTTGCAGCGACTGAATTGATCTCTCTTCGACCGTCGATAGCGTTATCGACTCGATAATTCCAAGTGCAATACTGTACAGGCCTCGGAGGGTCCCGAAAGAGTCCACGAGTAGCTTTCACTCTTGTAGAGTGTCTTTTTATATTTGTGATACGTCCTGATATTCGTAAAACTCACTAATGAATTCACATCACATCAAGTTTTTCTTGTTATTTTATCGATGAATCTTTATTGTCATGATGTTTATTGCGCGAATTTTTCTAGTTTTGGATAGGAAATATTTTCAACAATAATTGAAAGAATATATTTTAGTCAGAAGTGTCCATCAAGAACTAGTGGTTACCTTCTTTAAAGTCAAGATAGTATCCGTGCTACTACTTTTTGTTAACATACTTGCTCCCTGATCACGAATCTGTGTAGATATTGTGACGGATTCGCGAGTGGGATTTATTTTTTGGGATTGTACTCTTTATAAACTTGATTGAGCTTCTAAAAAACTTTTGAAAGAGTGAACCATGTCCATTTGTTTTAAAGAATCGATGCGCATTTGGATTGATTTCACGTATTGAGCTCAAGTTGTTGGTAGCTGAATATTCGTGTATTGAAATATTATAGATTCAATTAGCCAAACTCATTTCTTACGTGATACTTTGTGATTAAATTGAGTCACGTATGAAATTCGCCAAATATTTGAACAATATTACGATCAGTGCTCAGGTAAAAGCATTCCTTGTTACTGGTTAATTAAAACTTCACGAGAAGAACTAACAATAAGTATGATATGAGGATGAATATTCACATATGGGGCTAATAACTTAATTTGGAGGATTACTAACTTCCGCAATAAAAAAATTTGAAGCGCGTTTCTTATGATGACAATTTTGTATACAATGAATTGTAAATATTTCTTTTTTATTCGACTAAGAATCAAATAACATTTTGGAAAAGAAGAAGTCGTTGCATTTTTGTGATCACCTTATATAAGAGTAAGAACTCAGTTGCATCTACAGTGGAACTTCAATTATATGTACGCCAGTAGTAATTCGAATTTCTCTACAATTTGAATATACCCGTGGGTTGCCAGACTTTCCTGTATCAAATGTTGATACTTCTGAAGTACGAAGCTTCGGCAATACGAAGTTTTGAACTAGTCTCTTGAGATTTGTATTATCGAAGTTCCAGTTCACCTACGATCATGATTAAGCCCGAATGAGTAATTTAGTCAATGTCAAAGAATCTTAATTCCAACAAAAGTTCAAGACAAAATATTTTTCATGAACAAAAAAGCAAAAAAATGAGGAGCTCATCTTTGAGAAGAGGCAGAACTTTCATGAAACCATTACAAACTCCATTGATTGAGTAGCTTTTCTCAACAATGAGAAATATCATCAACATATCCTGGACTTGAATATTTCTGACATTTTGAGTATGTACATACGTGAGATTTTCATGAGAAATTGGTGAAAGCTGAGTTGCGTGAGGGCGTGTTCGAAGTATTATACTCAATAGGTATACATTCGAAATCAAGATATTCAAGTTTCCATTCCAGTTTTAGGCACTTGGATAGTCACCTAATGACAAATGGGTTATACGATTCAGAATAGTGCAATGTATCGTTGTCCCAGTATATTTCTCTCAAAATTTAGCTGTTTTTGAGCTGACTCCCTGTGACATGGTTTTGATAATAATGATTAGTTGATAGCGGAAACGATAAGCGCGATCTAGTGTTGCGTAGTGTATAACACTACATTGAGCTTGTGAATCATCTATGATCCTTTTAGTTTTATCTACATTGGAGAATGATTATTCAACGCCCATTCGTATGTGATTTCATATCATTTCCGAACTAATTGTAAGTACAGGCGAAACTCGGTATTCGCGCATTCCGCATTCGCGAATTCCGTATTCGCGGTGAGATGAAATGAGACCCGAATTCGTTATTCGCGGAATTTTACCCCGTATTCGCGGATCCGGAAGCATTGAGATTTTTGAAAAATCTGAGAATCCAGAGAAACAATCGAGTTGTTGATCGGTGAGTTAATAAACTCGATTGTCAATCTTAATAAAAACTGGATGCTAAAATCTAATATGCACGGCTAATAAAAAGTCGTTTCATTAACTATATAACTCATGAAAATTAACTAATTTCAAACCGTAAATAAACCTCCACGAACATCGAATCTAATCTTCTGTAGTGACATTCCATTATGTTGACATTTGAATTTGTGTTTTCTTGGTTGAATCGGGTTATAAAATTGTAAATAACGCATTAAGATTTGTCATGGCTCCAACAACTCGTAAATCACCCGTGAGAATTACTAAAAAAAGGCAGAAGCAAGTTATGAAACTGGTAGAAAAATTGAGAATCCTCGATTCATTGAAATCGGGCGAAAAATTGACTATTTTGGCGAGAAGATACGAGGTCAACGAGTCAACAGTTATAATCTTTATTCTGTACCCATGTTTTCATTACGTTATTTACAATATATACAGAAAATACTATGGTCAATCACGATTTTTCAGAAAAATATGATGACTTTCGACTGGAGCTGATCCCGTAACCCCTCATTCCCCTTAAGAACAATACTTCCGCATTCGCGAATTCGGTATTCGCGGTGCTTTTTAGGAACGTAACTACCGCGAATACCGAGTTCTGCCTATATGCGATATGAAAAATTACAAATATCCCGAGCAAATATACTCACCTTATTGCATTTCGATGTGTTCTGTTGATTCGCAAGGTTGAAATTACGTTTTCGTGATTCTGAAATAATGGAAAAATGTCGATTCTATGAATATTTCAGTTATAAAACGACGCTTCTTCAAAAATTTGTTAATCAAAAAGTATTAAAGATTAAGAGCTGGAAGTGGGCTGGCCTCATGAGATAGGGGTCCCGAAGGAGAAAGAATGCAGAGGGGCAATTTCCGCTGAGGCGACTACAAGGCTTTCTCATTTGAGAAAACAAAAAAGATATAGCGATTTCCAAAAAATAGTACCGGATTTTACAGCTTCTTCTCTGAATTAAGGTATTCGAGCCTGAAAAGGATGAGGATCCACCCATGAGCTGTGGCTAAAAGAACCGCAAAATTTTAGCATCTCCAGAGACAATATCTTTCTTTCTGGCTATATCGCTTGGATTAAAATTGCGAGGAATGATTATGAGTTTGACCAATGTGAGGAAAGCGGTCCATTTGCTTGCGGCAGACTCCTAGATAACAAACGAGGAGTCTGCCGTTATTGACAAAAATATGACCTTGCTCCGAGTTAGTCTCTATCAAAGAATGCAACTGAGTATGCGGTAATGCAACTTCAATTAGATTGGGGTTACTTTTTTTTAAAATTTTTCTTGAGCTGAGATCCATTCGACCTCTTAACCTTGCAAAACCTATCAAACATGAAATAAGATTTTAGAACAGAGGGAGAAATTGAACATTTCCGTATATTTTTGAATTCTAATCATTCCTTATCATTTTCAAGAAGATTACAGAGTCGATCTGGGAGATGACATTGACTGACCCGCCTCTAGCGGCAAAAGATACGAACTATTCTTTTCCACGCTTAATTTAACACGCTTTTGATACTGGCAACGCCGCAGGAGCGGAATTCGGATCACTTCGTTTCCACAGAATTTAACACGTATGTCACTCGGTATGTCATCTCCCAATAGAGAAAGAATTTTTCACTGCGAATACGCCAGATTTATTCCCAGGGACACGAAACTACACTTTTAATCAAGAGAATCGAAATGTCACATCTAAAACTATGATGGAGTAAGTAGATCTGGTTACAGTGTCTTCATACATGTTTACATCGCAGGATGCAGCTCGAGAATAAGCGCACTGATTTGAGTTTTTTTCTTGATAAGTGTCTGGCTCACAATCAATAATAGCAGTATAAATATAGTTATTAATACATTTGAAATTTCATCAAAGATGAAGAGGCTAAACTTTTTACACTTCTGATGACATAATATGGACGTCAAGTGAATCCAATTTCGCGACACCCATGTTCTAAGATAGGCGTGGATGCCGGCCTTGCCGCATATCTTTTTCATATTTGATATTTTGAATTATGAGAAATAAAGTGATTTGTACGAATACAAAACTGTTTTTGGAATCGTGAGGCCAAAAATCGTGTTCTGATATTTGTGATATATTTTTTCTGCAATTTTTGCTTGGTGACACTTGCGTTGAAATTTTTTGACTCGGCATTTGGCTCGAGAATCATTATGCTGCTGTACCCATTTAAAAGCTCATCCCAGTACTTTGGGAATGCCTTTTTTAGAACTGAAAAATTCAATTTTGCACCAATTTTATAGTTAAATTACGATCAGCGGTCGAGTCGAGCAACAGGAAGGGCAAGGGTTATGCCCAATTTCGTGACTCACTTGTATTCGTCTAGAAATTTACGAAAAATTGCAGCTCTTTCACAAAATGACAATTTCGTTCTTAATGGCCCTTTATGTAAGCTATTGGGGCGTATTTTGCACGTAATCACGCATCCTTCCACGCACGACGAGATTTCTTGACTGAAGTTGGATTCGATGCTGGGAAGAAGACCCGATCTTCTCACGGTATCACGAAATCAGGTACTTGTTTGGCGTCAACGAATTCTTTCCGAACGCGAGTGAAGAAGTTGCCTCACTATGACGTCACTTCCGACAGCGCGAAAAAGGTTGGATTTGCAGGGCGGGGGGGGGGGGGGGGGTTACTCGCCATAACATCGGCTAATAATTTAGGGTTTTTCTAACGGATGAGTTTCACTCATTGATTAATATTTTTAGATTTCGACGGAGAATTTCTACTTGCGACGAGTTTTCTCGCTGTCGCCGGATTGGATGAATCAAATTACGGATAGCGAAACGATTTACACAAAAATCTGGATCCTGAACCTCTATTTGAAAACAGTCTCTCGTCTGAACGAAAAGGAGGATGATTCTGAGCGATAGATCTCATATTTGGACATGTTGGAGACTATAAAGAACAGTTCCGATAATTAATTCCAACCATCAACAATATGGCATGCAAATTGAACTGCCAAATTTCAAAATTTGATGAAATGAATGAATTTCGCAAGTTTTGGAACTCAAGCGTTTCTACAAGAAAGACTAATAAAACAAAGAATTAGAATAAAAATTATAAAGATTTTTTGTCCTTCCTTCGATTAAAAATATCATGATGCAGAAATGGCCAATTCTAAGCTGCATCTGCTTGAGGTCGAAATGCACAATGGAAACCGGGGGAAATTCCGATATGGGCACCTTTGGGCAAGCGTAATATACTCCCCGAAGACGAATTTCGTTACTTATCCCAAAATATATCTTCATCGCTATCTCGAATACGACTTTTATGACAGTTTGATTATCTGGCATAACATTCAGAGCTTGCGTGGGCGTGACTTGCATTATTAGAGTTCAACACTGTCTATATATTTCGTAGATGCAAACATTCACGTAGGCCTCGCAGGAGTGCTCAGAATCATCCTTATTCTCGCTCAGACGAGAGACTCTGTTCTCGATTGAGGGTTCAGTATCCAGATTTTTTATGTAAATCGCATCATTATCCGTAATTTCATTGATTCAAGCCGGTAACAGCGAGGAAACTCGTCGCAAATGGAAATTCTCCGTCAAATTCCTTCACGAAAACAAACAAACCTCGTTGGCGAGTCAAAAATATTGATCCATGAGTCAAACTCATCCGTTAGAAAAACCCTAAATTATTAGCCGATGTTATCGCCAGTAACACCCCCCCCCCCCCGGCCAGCGAATCCAACTTTTTTCGCGCTGTCGGAAGTGACGTCATAATGAGGCAACTTCTTCATTCGCGTTCGGAACGAATTCGTTGACGCCAAGTGTACATACATATCTCCCCACGGTGTCTCAAAAAATGACTTTTTTCAATTCAAAAATAACGCAATTGCTGTTTGTTCAAGTGAACGTAATGAAGCTTTTACTTTCTCAGAGAGAAAGCTTTGAATTCGCGACAACGAAATTCTTGCTGATCTGATGCTTCAAATCCCTTTTTCTCCTCCATTACACCTCTTAGCCATATGAAACAAAGCTCTTCTTGTTCCTCTCGCCAAGATCTATCAACTGTGCGTCACACATTTTACCCACTGCCTCCCATGAAATCAGTACTTCATAGCACTCTTTGCGGTCTTTCCTCCGTGTGTGTGTGTGTGTGTGTGTTGTTTTCGATTATCCGCGATAACTGTTGAGCGGTACGGCCGATCCTCTTAAAATTTTGAGGAGTAATAGAGAATCATCAAATTCACAGTTGACCGTAGTTTTGCTCTTTTCTATGGAGTATATTTTGATTTTTGCCTTTTTAATCACGCAAGTGTCATATTTTCAATTTTTTCTCATTACAAAAGTATGATATTTCTCCTCTATCAGTATCCAAAAATACGAAGGACAGAATTACTGTTTATTTCTATCTTATGAATCGATTGGTTGGTACTTATTTTTCATTTAACCCCCTAATATTTTCTAATCAATAATCAATCAATTAATTCATATAACTTCTATCAACCATTCGATTTAGGATATCAAAATACGCCATAATCATCTTCTTTCCCTTTTTCAAGCTTGATCGATAAGAAATATCACACTTTTACACCCAAAAAATATCTTACTCGCTTGATTAAAAATCTACAACTAAGGATATATCCGACATTTAGGGCTCAAAATTTTAAGAGGATCCCCCGTACCGTTTAGGAGTTTTGGTGAATGAAGAAAGCGATACTCATATAACTAAAACTATAAATAAAATTCTATTTTGTAATCTGATGAAGGCTCAGTTGTAAAATGTGTGACGTACAGTAAATAGGTCTTTCCGAGAGGAACAAGAGAAGCTTTGTTTTATATGGCTGAGAGGTATACTCGAAGAGGAAAATGGGATTCAAATACTAATTTACCAATCTGTGCAAACAAAATTCACGCTCCATCGACGTTTCTATCTCAGGTTTGGCCTCCAGTATACCTCTGAGCCATATAAAACAAAGCTCTTCTTTTTTCTCTTACGAAGATCTATTGACTGTATGTCATACATTTCACCCCCGACCCTTCATGAAATTACATCATAGATTCCTTCCATCCCTTCCTCCGTATCTGTATGAGTCTTTTTATACATGTCGTTATCTATTGTTCACCATAACTCCTGAATCGTCCGGCCACTGCTCTTAAAATTTTGAGGTTTTACAGGAAATCACCTAATTGAAAGCTGAGTCAATTTTGGGCCTTCCATATCGCATAAATTTTGGCTTGATTTTTTGATCCCGCGAGTATCGTAATTTTAAGAATTTTCATATGATAAAAGTGTGATATTTCTGCTCTGTAAGCATTCAAAAATACCAAAAAGACAATTACTGTCAATCTTCACGCTTTGAAATGATTGGTTTATACGGATTTTTCATTCAACCCCTTGAAATTTTTTTCAACAAAAAAATTCATATAACTTTTGGATTTTTCCTCAAATTTA
>JAPYYZ010006677.1:0-10642 GCA_030522705.1 Eretmocerus eremicus | reverse complement strand
ATCTTGCCATCTGAAAGAGAACAAGGGGTCCGACCTCGTGCATCAGAGGATGAAAAACTCGATCTCAGAAACGAGCGGATGAAAGTTGTATGGAGATTGAAAATAAATCCGCAGCAAGCCATACTCTTCCTCAGGTTTGCTAAAATCAATACATTTCGCCTCATCGATTCCTAGAATTTTCAAATGAGAAATCCCTCAGATGGTCTTCCATGTTTCCATGTTTCAGTTGGATATAGGCAACAGGAACATATGCAATCTTGTAAGCAAACTGGTGGGTTACGATCAAAGCTTCATTACGAGACTCATATCTAATGCTTGGGAGCGAGTATCACCGGAGCTCGAATCCAGCATGCAGAGATAACGAAATGGCTCTCTGGGGCTACTATTGTGACTAGTCTCCCCTTTTCAACTTGTGATTCGATGATGAGTGAGATCCATCACTCTCGCCAAAATGAGACAATGGTGAATTAGTCACAAGTACTAAGCAAATGTGGTCAGTCTTTGCATTGCGAAATAGGAGGATTCACCAAGCCCTTATTCATTCGGTTGTGCGAGCAAGTTACGCGACGAACGTACACCTCTTGGGCTACATGCGAGCCAGTGGTGGTATGACCCGAGGGTAAAGATTTCAGAGGTTCCCAATCACACGATTACAAGAGTATCTTGGTGATCGATAGGTACAGATCTCTAATGAGACAATTTGAATGTAGATGGGGTAGCTGGAGCAATCCTGCGTCTTGATATGCTCACCTGGACGTGAGGGCTTCGTCGTTCTCCGAGAGGGACGAGGTCGTTATTTGCGTATTGCCCCGGTACCAGTTGACGGTGCCGAGGTTGTGCGGCTCCTGCGACATGACGCACGTGAGTGTGAGCGAGCTGCCCGTCTTCACGTACACGTCCGCCTCGCCCGTTATCCTCGCTCGAGCCTCTGAAACACAGAATCGAACGGTCCCTCGTTAGCTAGCTGCATGAACCAAAGGTTTTACTGTGTATCAATGCGCACTGATAAGAGCATAGCCTAGATTTGAAATGCGACAAGATCCATTTGCATTTGAATTCTTCTAGCTGTCAAAGATTGTTTCAACTCCCAGAATGTGCGACCGGCGATTCTGTCAGAGTGATCGGTTCTTTCGCAGAAGGGACCTCAGGGGCTGTTCCTATAATCCGCCAGAGTGTATTTAATTGAGTATTTTATCACGTGTCTTTGTGATATGAACGAGTGATAACTCGCGCGTGTTATACTCGCGGAATACTTCGGGATTCGCTGCCCAAGCTCAGAACTAACACAAGGGGGCGCTTTCAAATCGAATAATGAATTAAAGCTTTCATGTTAATTGCTGTTTGAATGTGAAACTGGAGCTAGTAGATCTTCCATGGCTCCAATCATGAATTCCCAGCTAATGTATTTAATCTCATGAAAGGGATCGTATACCATGTTCTACCGGAATGAATGGGAGAGGGGAGTCAGTTTGATTTTCAAATGATAGAAACGGGTGAGCAATGTCAGGAAATATGAGATGTTTCCTCTTCTAATACACGAGTAGCCCCATTCGCTGATCAATACGGGGATTGCGAGTTTGTTTGCTGCAGCATTAGTAAAGCTAATTAATCCGCTAATTAGTTGGGTTCGTTTCCGACTCTGCTAATGAACGTACAAATTGTAGCATGTACGCCACCAGGACTGCATATTTACGAGTATTAGTTGCGACAAGGGTATGCAGTAAGATCGATATGGTCAATGCGGTCAGCGTAATATCACAATTACAATGCTCGGAGTCACATCCTTGATGCACGGTGGGGTTCGTCAACAAATTTGCTATTTGATTCGTTGTTGGAGAAGCTGACGTAATGGATCGTATGGAAAACTGCAATCTGATGGTACCGCTATGTCGCTGATGATCATTGAATATTCATGGGCTGGCAAACGAGGGCCTGCATATAGTTTTGAGTAGGCCGTAAAAGTCTTTGCAGAATATAGCACTAGTGCTAATGAGAGGCGTTGATGATAAAATACCTGTGCTTTGTGGATTCGAGGGAGTCTGATATCAAACTTTGGAATGAGTTGGAAGATGCGTTGGTCATTGCAATTCGGAGTCAATTTCGGTTGCAAAGTTTCAAGTTTGTTTGGATTATTCATTCGTATTCGTAAGCAACCAAGGTCCACATTTTCCAAGCCAACACTTGCGTGTCGAATAAACTTCATGGTGAGTTTGAAATTGGAGCACATCGAGTATTTCCAATGACGGAGCAACATTTGGAAAACATCGATCACTCTGATGCATAATGGAAGTCAAATTGGTCGAATTGAATTACTCCTGTGATTATCGAGATTCCAAGCTTACAGGATTAAAAAAAAAAGGATGGATAGTTATGACTGAATTCGCTGTTATGGGTATGGCTCATTATGCAAGCGCGACCTACGCAAATTTAATCGCCGTGAATTTTGATTCACAATGTGACTTTATCATGGAATAATGAATCGTCATTTGCTCGCAAATATCCTACAGCTTCATGCGAGTGAGGCAGAGCGGATGGAAATGACAGAGTTAGCAAAATTTCGAAATAATGCAGAGTTTGCTGGGGAAAAATTTGTTGCGTGAAGCTCGCCAGAAGCCCGAGGCTATCATGACCCATACAACAAATAAATTAATGACGTAGGCGTATTAACGCCTACGTCATTGATAATGCACGCAGCTGAAAAATGCAAGACCCAATTGAATGATGATAATCGGGAACCAATATATTAATACGTGAACAATGACGGGCGCAATCATTACTCATACTCGGTCCAATCAATCACATCTGCATATTTGACCCGCTTCGTTGATCTGATGGCTTAGTGAAATCCCATACAGGGATGCACTGCGCTCTAATCACGTTTAATTAAAGCCGTGGCTTAAGTGAATGCAATCCAAAATATATAAGTATAGGTACACCGACGACGTGATTAAGCTCATTCCGCGTTCTGAATAGTTCTCGAGGATCGAGATGGCTTTTTTATAGCCCCGCCACCCGCATTTCGCACAGAAATGAAATTGAAAGAATGTTGAGTAAACGGGGGTGGCTCTCTTATCGCCGTCTCGCAGCCTCCCATCTCTCCCTCGTATTAGCCATTCGTGCAGGCGAAAGAGTCGGAAGCAAATCCGCTCTCCCGCGTTTTCATAGTCGGTAAAACGCCTCTGCGTGCCGATAACTCGGTGAATTATGAGCCTGGTGGAGGTTGGGCGTCGGAGCGTTGTTCCACGCGAATCTTAGTCGTATCTAATCTACACGTGTTTGTGCGAGCGATACGAGCTGGCTCATGAATCGAGAGCGCCGCATCTTTGAGGAGCGGATGGGGTGAAGTGATAGCCCACTCGGGCCCCGGTGCAGTTTTTCGCTCAACCGAAGGAGCGCCGAGAGCTCACCGAGATGCTGCGAAGTGAAAGAAGCAAGGCGCGCCATCGTCCTTTCAGAATCCTCCACTTTGGCGGGTTGGGTGGTATTTTACGACCCTCATGTCGGTGAGACTTTCATCTTAGACCCCTCTCCGTTGTTTGCAGCTTACCATTATTCGGAGGCCAATGTATCTGTTGTTGCAAGCGAGTAGATACTGGCGATTCTCACAATAGCATAACACGTTTTGCGA
This sequence comes from Eretmocerus eremicus, assembly GCA_030522705.1. Classification (NCBI taxonomy): domain Eukaryota; kingdom Metazoa; phylum Arthropoda; class Insecta; order Hymenoptera; family Aphelinidae; genus Eretmocerus; species Eretmocerus eremicus. The sequence goes on along the minus strand of JAPYYZ010006677.1, from coordinate 7,014 downwards.
AGTGCATCTGCAGACTCACGCTTCTCTTTGCCTTCTAGTCAATAGGAGTAAAACACTCGTATGGGATTACTAATGTAGTATACGCAACGATTTGCCTGACACTATTTCGCTTTGTTTTTTGCGTTTTCTTTTCCCGCATTCATCTTGTTGAATGACTGCATCCAAACTGAGTCATTATTCAGCTCGAGGGCAGCAGGCTCTTGCACAATGGCGTGGGATCTATTCCCCAGTGTAATTATCGGAGTGCCACGAGAAGTTGCCGGAGCGCCGCAAATACTCTCGGGTGCTAGCTCGAGTGCTTCCCGATATTGATAGCCCATTCCATTCGTAGCCGAAATTTCCTCCATCACAACTTTGAATAGTCGAGGGATAGTTTCGATCTTATGGTGTACATTGATGCAACAACCCGCAGTAGATTGAACATCTTTGGTGGATGAGCCATAGGGTTTTTCCAATTGGGCCTCCAGATATTTTGTAAAGTCCGAAGCCTCTCTTGCCGTTGATTTTGATACGTACAAGCTAAGATCGCAAGCACTTGATGGTTCGAAGTCTAATTCTCACCTCGTTTGCTTCTCCCTTGACTTGATACTCTTGAAACTAAACCCACCATGATCGAGTACATTTTCGCATAATATTTTGATAGCCACTAGTGACGGGTATGATTCCTGTGCCATTTACCTCCACGGTATTCATCTCAAACTGATCCAAACCAGAGTAAACCATGAGTGAATGGGTGCAGAACAGTCTTTCGATCTATGAGTTCACATACTCACTATCGGATGGATCCGAGAAACTCAATTCATGGGATCAATCAAATTCTCGTTGCAGAAAAATAGTGTTAGAAGAAAGACCGGTCATCGTCAGTCGAAAGCATTGATAATGATCGACAGTAGAGGTTTCTGAGTGAGTACGATTCAGAACAGGTACTGGTTCAAGCAAAACCTAATCCCTCAGAACTACATCGAGGTGTAGTGTGCACTTTTCGTTAACATTCCAATGTACCTTAAAAGTCTGTAAGATTTGTAAATATAATATTGCCATTTGTCACTGATGAATCTGTAAGCTGCAGCCATGTATTCATGTAGCTATGAGGAGGATTAGTTTGCTGTTTGAATTTCAAATCTTAAGACGAATGTATCATCCAGTAATTCGCCCATAATTAGTCTAAATTTTTGTCAATCTTTTGTTGGCGTTAAGATCTTCTTGCAACAACTTATTTGTAAGCTGAGGCTGCCGTCTACTCAAATCTAGCTGAACGAGTAAGATTCTCAATTGTGCGTTCAAATATACGTAAATTTCTATACGATGTAAGGTTGTTTAGAACAGCATTACCCCCACTGATGACTGAATCGTCAACGTTTTCCTCAAAGTCCTATCAATTGATTCTTAGAAACATCACATCCTTGCATCTTGGGCTTTCCATTCTACAATGTGATGATTGAAATTTCGCAAACATTCTTCAAGACAATTGCATGAGATCTTTGATGGTCATTTCGAACTGTAGCCTTCCCCACTAATGTGAGCAGCACCCAGAGTTATTGTCAACGAGGAAGGGAGTGAATCTTCCTTAAAATTTCCTATGCTCTCTATGATGCTTCGTCTGTGATGTGTTAAGGAGATTCACCGATGAGTCAATGGAATTTACTGAAGGACCAGCAATGATCAATCATTGAATAACCAGTCAGAGTATATTCTTGGTTGGTCGCTAATGAGGTAGACACCGTCACTGATGGATCACAACCCACTGGTTCATTAATGAGTAATGATGTTTTTCTCGGCCCACGAGAATTTCGATGATTTCCACTAATGTCTCAGAACATGTCGCTGTTATTCCATAGCATATGCACTGATAAATTCAGTCCAGATTGCGCATGAAATTTTGTAATATTCAGTTGATCTCGTGGATTCATCATTTGATCTTACGGATATGATTCAAGTAGGTTCTAAAAAAATTGATAGGAACGGAAACATCTTATTTGTGGGCGAGGCTAGAGTTTCCAAGAAGATACTCAATGTCTGCATTTAACGCAGAAAAAGAATCGCAGACTCGGACAAGATTGACGAGAAATCAATAGCTTCGGGCGTTGTGCAGGGCCGGACACAGTCATGGCTAAACGATGTAGAGTTGGTGACACGAAAACGAGGGCGAGCGTTTCTCGAAGACAACGACGATTGATTCAACCGACGACAGGCGCAAACCACGAGTAGCTCGAGATAAAAGGCGACAACTTGTCATGAAGAACGTCTCAAATACTGATGAGAATTGGAACATTGGTATTCCATGAAGAATGATTAACACCGTCTTCGATTAGGGATGATATATTGTGGGTTGAATGAGTTATTATTCTTTAATCAAATTGTATTTCAAAATGAATTCATTCGTTCGAATTCACAAAAAAATTTGCGGGGCCATTTTTAGGAAGACAATTACGTTAGAAAAAATTTTCTTCCATGGATGAGGTTTGAATTCACGATCTCTTACTTATAGCGTGAATGTACTGATCACGCTAGTATAGTTATACTATCCATGGCGATTCCACAGGCACGTTGGCTTTGAGAGATACAATTTTTGAGCCTCTTTCCTCACATTTAGCACTTCGATCCATGGTCATTGAATTATTTCGGATCTTAAATTTCGTTTGTGGCCGACGTGAGATAATTTTGAATTGAAGATGTTATACTCTCTTCAAAAGATGCTCTACGAATTTTCGTGTACGTTTGACGGAACACAAATACATCAAAAATGGGTCACGATTTGATTTTAAATTGATCGCACATATGGTACACAAACTGAAATCTTTCACTCAAAATTATATCAATGTGAGTGCAAACGAAACCCCGGATTGGAAATAAATGAAGTATTTTATTTCGGTTCTCTCTACGACTACCTGATTCCGAAGGAACTTCAATTTACTCTGTAAATGGCAATTTTGCCTTGAGGTATCATAAATATAATCGGAATCTCAACATGGGTCATACATGCTTAGCTCGGAGAGATTTGGAAGGGATTGATGTCGCAGAAGAAATTAAATTCAGAAATTCCCTGGTCGATTCCGTTTTAATCTCCATCAGTTAGATGAATGGAACTTTTTTCTCGAAATTTGATTTCTCGAGTGACTTTACACCTTGCATTAGACTCACCAAAAATATTGAATTCGGGAGAATGTAAGCAGATATATCAATGGCCAAGTTTTGAAGTCACTGTTACATTAATTGGAACAATTTAATCGACTTGTTGGCCTGCTCTCACTGAGGGGAGCACCATAACATCGTTACGCGATAAAGTCGGTCAAGACAATGAAAGAAAGCCCTCGATCCACGTACAACAGAATTATTATGAAATACGCGGTGATAATCGTACGATCGCTCATAGCGGTGCTCTGGGCAAAGGCTGTTTTTCATTCTCCCTCGGGTATACCGTGCAGCAAGCCGTGCAGAGACATCATCGCGGAAATTATGGGCGATGAGCGTCGACTGCCGCCGTGATACACTGCCACAGTAACCCAATGAGTAGCACCATCGTAAACCGCAAACGACTAGCTTTCCGTGAATTGCCGCACGAATTTGGAATTGACGAATCGTTTTCGCTCGCTCATAACTTTTGCAGTCGTGAATCAGTCAAGCCTCTCGAATAATAATTCTTCGAAATTCCATAAAGAGAGAGAGAGAGCAAGGAGAGTGCGGAGGCATTTGAGCTTCCGCCGCGCTTGACTCGCGCTTGCATTCACGCGAAGCACTCGAGCCTCAAAAATTCCATTGCAAACTTTTCAACGCGCTCAGTGGCTCGCAACTCGGTCAAGTACCACGACGCGACGCGGAACTTTATTAAGGGTACTACAAAACGTACAACCCCTGCTGCTCGCCCAGCAAATTTGTCTCGACCTCTCAGCATCCAATGCTCTTGGCGTATATGATATACAATGCGTTCGCACTTCGTTTCTGTCGAGAGGGTAACAGCGAGCTTGGAGAGCAGGAGGAATTTGGAATATGAAGCTCGACTTGCACGCGGAACCCTGGCGCCGAGCTTGCGACGGATTGCAAGCTCACCAGCACAGATAACGGCAAGGCACTCGGGAATGAAATCGAGAAAGTCGCAGCGGAGGATACAGCTGTTCCAGCGTGTCTTTTCAGTCGCGCCAAGAGCTTGAGCTTGCGACAGATACGTTGAACTACTTTGTGGTGTAACGTGCGCTTGCGAGTAAAAACTGGGTCTGCTGCGTTCATAAGCCCGGCACCAACGAGATTCTCTAATATCACTTGCCGCTGCGGTTATGATGGCTCTCAAGAGCAGCTTAATCCGTAAAGGCTGCCAGGCACACCTGTGCTCTCTCCGCTACTACCCTTGTCGCATATTGCTGCGGGAGTAAGCAAAAAAGTGCCAACACGGAGATTCTTTCCATCCCCTATTCAGCTGCTCTGGCCGTGCCTTTTTTCCCTGTCCCCTGCAATGTGGCGTGGGGAATTCATGAAGATGACACGTGCCGCTATCTTTTATTCCTCCAGGCCGTAGACCGTACAGGGGCGTATGGAGTTACTGCAAGGGACTCTCGAGTGGCGTTTAATTTCCCTCGGATCATGCCGTTCTCTGCGCACTACTCCTTGCTCCAGCCATTACCCAGGATTTACTCTTCCGCTATATTCATGGAAGCCGCCGGTATTCCGAGTCAGCAGACAAGACAGAGGTCCAGAAGACCAGGAGACCGGTAATTCATTACACACGAGGCATTGGCGATAATCACTTGGATCGCATGCATTAGACGAATCAAGTGTGACATGCTTATTGGACGCATGACATGCGGAGGTCGATCCGTCAGTAGCTGTTCTTTTGACAAATCTATGCGCACACTAAGAAGAAAGTATTGATCGAGCAAACCAAATTCTGTCTGATCGATAGATAATATAGCTCGCCGAGATGTTTGTCTTACGCTGTTGAATTTCCGATAAATATCACAAGCTGTTCCGGTACAGTTGCGATTCTGGGCGTTATAGAGCTGCCAGAATCATCATGAATTCTCAAGAGCTTGTGGGCTTACCAGCCCCAGAGACGGCAACCCTCAACAGTACTCCCAGACTTGTAAATTTACAACTCTCTTGCTTGTGAATTTTCAACTTCCAATTTCTGAATTCAAGCGAAGCTAACACTGAATCCTAACGTTCTTTCAAGGCATGGCGTCAGGTATGCTCACCTGCTCGGCCTAATAGATCTTTTGCTCTCTTTACAATACTCCCAATGACTGCGGTGTAACGACATATAATTGTATACAGCGCATACGCGAGCTCTATCGTCGATCAGCGCACACATTTCAGCTTGTGCACAAATGCATACTTACTCTATCGATGTGGAACGACCGCGTGACGTAACTGGCACACCGGAGTAACAATTTTCGTGTATATACGAATTCTTTTGTTCGCAAATTTCTAACCCGACGTAAGGCGACTCCGTTATCAAAATATCTTATGTCATTCATATGTCTAGCTTTATATGAAGATTAACTTCAGAAGTTGACTAACGAGTAGAGGGCCAACGTTGTGGATCACGTTTCTAGGAAAAACTCTGGGAATCATCTTGTTTTTGTGAGAAATGAAGATATCCGAGAGGTTTTAGTCCCATAGGCCCTCTGTTCCGAGATACAGCTATTCTCTCCGGGCTTTTCGATAAGAGGGGGTATTGGAGATGATGGAAGCGCCACGGGTGGCCAAGTTTGGTATGAGGCAATGGGCGGCACGTAGCGTAGTGCGCTTATGCAAGAACACGGCAAATGTTCGATAAGTGATAGCAAATATGAGCAAACGGACTTGTTGTGTCGTGAACTGTAAGAACAATGATAAAAATAGTAAATGCATGTTCTTTCGCTTCGCTACATCAGCCAAAAAGGTGATCAGAGACGGTTATAGATTGCTGCAGTGAGAGATGGGCAGAGTTGTCAACAAAGCAGCTAATTAATATTTTCTGCAGTACTGATGGATCACCGTGGACTCCAAAAGCAGATGACCGGATTTGCAGTGCTCATTTCATTAACAATGATGAATCTGTTGATAAAGCAAATCCAAGTTACGTCCCAACAATTTTTCCCAAGGCGGATTATCCAAAAAAAAATCAATAAAGATTTAGTACTCAACAGGTAATATAAAATGTTGATGTAGTTGACTTGCGTTAGGGCATTGATAATATCTCTAGTGAATTATTCCATATTTGGTTTAGATACAAACGTTTCAAGGATGGGTGTTTGAGAGCTGACGCAGGGTCTGCCTCTCTTCTGAACAAGAACAGTAATAATATTCTCACCTAGCAAGGTCAACAAGCAAATTCAGATGTATTGAGCATGGATAATGAAATTAATTCAATCTGAGCAACTGAGAATGTAGTGAATTCCTGCGAGAAAACATTTGTTGATCAGGGCTGCCAGGCTGAGATATTTTTTGACAGTAGTAACTTGTATCCGCATAGTACATTTTACATTTCTAAATCTGGAAGCAAGATGAAATATTTTAGCACAATTAAATGATGAATTGAATGATGATTGAGCTCGTCATCTACAAAACTGACCTCTAATTGAACCTTATATGGAGTAGATGAAACAGATGTCTGTCGAATAACTCGAGCCTTCATGAAGAATGCTCTTTTATCACTTCTGACTTCTGGAGCATCTCTCACATGCCCAGTTTTAGCTAAAGCTCAACCTTTTTCTACTGTTTGTTGTCTAAATTCAATTCTATGGATGATGCTCTCAAATCCAGCCCTGAGTATTGCGTCCATGATCAATAATGGACTACGACTATTCCACTTTAAAATGACACACTGGAATACGAATTGTGCATAGTTTAGGATAAAATCTGATGGAAAACCAAATTTACATGTTATGAAGCCTGCATGGCTTGCATAACCTTCCAACCACACCGGCATCGTCGTATTTACTCACCTTTTTTCAGCTATTATACGATCAATCCAAACCAGACAAAGTGTTGATGGGTACTACAATTTTAGCACTCTGCCGTGTAGGACTCCTCAATACT